>BMAC01000618.1:479385-509359 GCA_014905375.1 Phtheirospermum japonicum | reverse complement strand
ATTGCTTTCGAGTTGGTTAACAACTATCACAACTCTTGAGATGTAGTCGGGCTACTTCTTCGGATTCTTTCATCTTCAAGGACTCAAACTCTCCTCGTAGTGATTGGAGTCGAACTTTCTTAACTTTGTCGATGCCTTTGAAAGCATTGTTAAGAATATTCCCACGCTTGCTTCGCAGTGGTTGCTTGTGAAATCTTTTCAAAATTGTTGTCATCCATGCCGAGTTGAATGATAGAGAGAGCTCTTTGATCTTTTACCTTGGCTTCCTTTAAGGCTTTTCTTTCGGCTTGGCTTAAAGTAGCGGGATCTTGTGAAAAATCATATTCTCTTTCAATGGTTTCCCAAACATCTTGTCCACCAAGATATGTCTTCATTTGAATGCTCCATCGATTGAAATTATCTTTCGAGAGCTTTGGAAATTGGAAATGCTCCACTTGCGGTCATCGTCTATTTTAGAGAACCGAACCTTGCTCTTGATACCACTTTGTTGGAAAATGTGGGCTCAAAATAAATTGCAGCGGAAAAAATATAAACACTCTTGTTTATTAACACACAATTTAATAATTAACTCTCTTAAACAACTCATACAAAACTCATACATACAAATGACAATTTACATGGCTATTTATAGGACTAAAATGAAAAGACACAACTAATCATGTAAAGGCACAAAATATGAAAGGACACACATGTTCATGAATGGACACTATATCAAAAGTCACATCCATTTATGAATCTAGCTTATATTATTTAACTTTCAACACACGCAAGTGGGATCTTGGGAATTGATTTTATTAGGAATCTTATTAATGATGTAGACAGCAGTGGTGAAAACATCATTCCAGAATCTAAGAAGTGGTTTCCTCCCAGCCACCCCATTCCGCTGAGGTGTATAAGGATAAGAGATTTGTGTGTTATGACATGATCTTGAAACAACATTTTAAGAGTTTGTACTCAATACCATCATTAGATTAAAATATTCTT
Organism: Phtheirospermum japonicum; assembly: GCA_014905375.1. Taxonomy (NCBI): domain Eukaryota; kingdom Viridiplantae; phylum Streptophyta; class Magnoliopsida; order Lamiales; family Orobanchaceae; genus Phtheirospermum; species Phtheirospermum japonicum. Next base: position 508,375 of record BMAC01000618.1, on the reverse strand, counting down.
ATTTTACAGTTTAATTGATTTTCAAGAGCATTCTTAAAATTAATGAAAGCAGTATGAACATGTGACTTAGCTTTTAAGAGATAAATCCAGGTATTCTACAAAAATGATCAATAATTCTTGCATAGTATACAAGACCATTAGAAGGATTTATGGATGTAAGACCCCAAGAGGTTGCGAGATAATGAATTCAGAGTGAGGAAAAGGAAGCTTATGAATCTTTGCCAACGTGCAAGAAGAGTAAGGTGATTTTTATTACTGTTGTCAAAGAGAATATTACAGCTTTTCAATGTCTTTTCTATCACATCATGACTATTTTCCTAATCTAGGATGCCATAGATCAAAAACAGACTTTTAATTTGAGATACTAGAAGTAAAGTAAACTTGAGGGTTGATGACTGATGAAGGTTAGTGTTGATGATTCTCAGGGGTTGGCTTTGTGTAGTGGAGATTGAAATAATAGGGGCAATATTTAATCTTCCCTTTGAGTAGAATAACCTTGGTTGTTTGATCCTTGATGAGGCAAAATGATGGATGAAATTCAAATAATAAATTAATGTAAAAGTTAAAATTGGAGATCTTGAGGAGATTCTTAGTGATAGAAAATACATGAAGTATATTTTTCAGCAAAAAGGTTTTGGTGATAAAAGAAGATTTGAGAAAGAAATTACCAATGTGCTTGAAATCTACTCCAACTCCATTTGCCATCTGCAGCATGTTACCTCCAGTGTAATTAGATGCCATATTCAAATTTGAGAGTTCATTAGTGACACGTACAATGGCTCCTGAATCAGATAACTAGACTGTGTGAATCAAATTCGTATTTACAAAATGATTGTTGTCCCCAAACTAAGAAATGTTGAGAGAACGCTACTACAAAATAGGATTTTTCACGTCAGTTTTTTTGCACTTTTAATGTCAGTTTTGGAACCGACGTCTAAACGGCCGACGTGAAAGTCGCGTCGGTTTTTGTAAAGTCGACGGTAAAGATTTGACTTTTCACGTTGGTTTTTAGTAAAGGACTTCTGCCAGTCTATTGATTAGTTTACTGTTGCCAATCATATACAAACACCAATCCGCAATGTGCCCAGGAAAATAACAGATCTTATCTCCTTCATTAGACCTTCCTCTGCTACCTCTGGACAGGGGCGGAGCCACCCCAAGGGCTGGGGTGTGCTCCAGCCCAAGTTTAATTATTTATTTTACTTCTATTTTATTTATATTTGAAAAAAAAAATAATTAGTTAATATTAAATTGAATTAGCCCATGTTAAATTTATTCTAGACTAATTATATTTTAATTATTTTAGCCCAATATCCATAAATTATATTAGTGATGGTCGATTATATTGGAGAATTTTTTACATTAAATGAAAGTTTATCGACACTAATTCAATAATTAATGATGTTTATTTTATGAAGAATTGCACGACACATATATTTCTTCAGAACGCCACTTTAATACTTTATTTTTTGTTCGAATCACTGATATCTTTAGTTAATAAAGAATATTTTATTCGTATTTTTTTAGAGTTGTTGGATGTGAGTTAATTTGTCTAATTTGCAATTAATATTTACGTCTCAACCTTAAAATATTTTTGGATCCGATAAAGTACTGACCATTTTTTTAAATGGTTAAGTTAGTCAAGAATTATGTCTGTCATGGCTAATATAACACATAAAACATATTTATTTTCTTATTAGTATATTATTATATTTTGATTTACACACACACATGTAAGAATTGTGTACACTAACCTTACGAAAGGTTTCCGTTAGACAATCATATTTTTTAAACAAAAACGCATATTTTAAAGGTAAAATATCATACTTTTTAAACATGTATATTTATGTTAACTACAATATTTTACCGTAAAAATATGTATTTTTGTTTAAATAATATGATTGTATAACAAAAAAAATTTCATATACCAAATATGAATTAAACCTACTAAAATATTTATATTCGGGCAGCCCAAGGTAAAAAAAAATTCTGGCTACGCCCCTGCCTCTGGAGTTTCTACTAGTCCTTCCACGTCTGAAATTGCCTCTTCCACCTCTAAAACCTTCTTTTTTTGTCCAATAACAATTATTACCAAACTATGCAGCATTGACATGAATTGCAGAGTTAACTAAAGGCTGAGATCCTCAGTATTGAAATCATAAACATTATTGTTGGTTTCTAATCTGGCCTCGTAGCTAAGCAACAGTGCATGCAACTTAGTTTTAGTATATGGCTCAATTATAAAGGTTACATTAATCATGACAAAATCATATTCATTTCCTAAACTAGCTAAGATAGGCGAGATCTGAATTCTTTTCTTTTTTTTTTAGAAACTTTATTTCCTGGATAAGCTAAAGTATCACAACAAACATTCATTTTTTCCAAGTAATCCCTCATGGACATGCAGTTCTTTCTTAGTGACTGCAACATTATATTATATTATATTGCATTACTTTGGCTTGATATTGAAGAGCAAATTTAGTTTTTAGAGCAGATCATATTTCTTGAGATGTATTGAGGCCAATAGTCAAAATCAGGATTCTTTCACTTAAAGTTGAGAGTATTCTGAATGTTAAAATCTTTTCTTTTCCATACAGAGAATAGAGTATTTATGTGATTTGTTTCTTCAATAATTCCAAACTGAATTGGAGCAATAAATCCTTTCTTCATGGCTGATTCCAATCCATATCATTTGATGGCTATTAGTGCTTGCTGCTTTTTAAGAAATTGTTTTCATCTACCTTAGTAGAAATAAGTGGACTCTATGGTAAATTATTTGAACTGTGATTGTGGTTGAGTTGTAGAGGAGATGCCGCTATCCGACATGATTTTTTTTTTTATTTTATATATATATATATATATATATCCATGAGGTATATGGTTCGCGTGTCTGAACAGAACACCACAAATTAGTAAAGTGCATGTTGATTATAGGTGAGTTTTCTTGTCAAATGTATTGAGACGACTAACCTAGCCCACCCTCCATTAATTAGTGTAATTTTCACAAATATCATTGATTTATAATGATTTCTTGAAAAGACTCGTGTGTTTAGACCTGCAAGCCACCATAATTTTTAATCATTCTTTTTTAAACTCTGTAGTTGTGATGTCCAATAATACTAGTCTGAGTAGGGCATATTTTTTTGACTTCGATTTAAAGTTTAAACACTTTTATATAATTAATAATTAGTCATTCAGAAATGTTAGTATTAATTGAAATCAACATTAATTTGTAGTATTTTTGCAAATCCACCTATATCACGATGTTCAAATACATTGATAGTTTTAATGCCATGTATACGTGAAATTCGAATAATTGATTAAAATATAAGATGAAACATTGAATAGTAGTGAAATTCGAATAATTAATTAAAATATATAAGATGAAACGTTAAATAAAACAATCAATGAGTTGACAATGCAACCAAATTTAAATCAGATATGGTGATATTGACTCATGCATGCGAATCAAATGACCCATTATTATTACTAATAGCAGTAGTATTAGTTATTTTGAAAGGACATGACCCCTTACTTTAATAATTATAGTCCAACGACATGTATTGTAAGACAACTTAATAATGAAATTTCGACCATTTTTTTTGTGAAGCATAGATAATTTTAACCTAAGCATATTCCAATGAGTCTAATTTACTACCCACCACAAACTTTACACTAACCAACCGAGTTCATTTTTTACATACAGTATTTTATTTTCATTTTTTTAATCTCCATAAGTCTAGTTCAATTCAATCTTACGTCAAATCATATATTAGTTGTCAAATATTATAAAATCAACAACTAACACCATCTTAAATTATAAATTATTAAGTTCGTCATTGAAATATAACTTAATTCTACTTTTTTTAAAAAAAGTAGACTTTTGCTCCACGAGAAGATTGATATCTGGAAACATACACAATCCTAATTAGAGTGATCTTTTCGCCCAAACGTGACACAGTTGTTTGGAAAATTAGTGACACGAGTAAAGAGAAACAATAATTTGGCTATTTTTTTGAGTGGCAATCAAATCCTTATGGCCCCCATCATTATAGGATTCTTATTATTATATAACGCTACAAGGATAAATGACAAAGAAACAAAGGATTGAGAAGAAAGATCATATTACATATATTCAAATTAGTGGGAACCAACTCAAATTATTACGACTCGATCGCGGTTAATTTTGAAATTTCATAATTACGAAATTCTACAATTTGTTATCGTCTAAAGATGATATAGTAGAGAACGATGCTATAAATCGGTTTATTCCTTATCGATATTTTCTTATAAATTAAGTGATATGTAATTATAGTTAAAATTTTATTATAATACATGAGTTAAATAATAATAAGAAGAATTTTCTTTTCTATTCATATTTAACCATAAAATGGTATAATATTTAGGATAAATTGTCAAATAGTACCCAGGTCCATTTGTCAATTAGTCCTCCATCCAATTTTAAGTCAAATAGTTACTACTTTTTGCCAAATAGTAATTGTGATATGAATATACCATAATACCCTTATTATTAAAATAACTAATAATAATAATAATAAAATGGGGTCACATGCCGTCGCCACCTGCTGCCGGAAAATTTTCCGGCGAGTTTTTTTTTTTGCCCAACAAATATAAAATTAGCCGAAGGCCGCCACCTGCCGCCGCCGGCTGGCCGGAAAATTTTCCGGTCGCCGGAATTTTTTTTCATCACATTTTTTTTTCCTAATCATCTGAAAATATTTTCCGGCTGCCGGAATTTTTTTTTATCATTTTTTTTTTTCCTAATCATCTGAAAATATTTTCCGGCTGCCGGAATTTATTTTTGGCATTTTTTTTTTTCTGCCCAAAATTTCTTACTGTATGTCTGAATTTCTTACTACATGTCTATGTAGTCAGTTTTTTTTCAACCCATATATTTTTCTTACTATATGACTGAATTTTTTACTATATGTATGTATTTCTTACTATATGTGCAAACATTTCTTACTATATGTTCAAACATTTTTTTACTTAATGTCCAAAAATAATTCCGGTCACCGGAAATAATTCTTACTATATGTACGAATTTTTTACTATATGTAATAGATTTTTTATTTAATATCCAAAAATGCATATTTGATGACAAAAAGTATTTTATTTGATTGCAAAAGTTTCTTGCTTTGATGTGCAAATGTTGTTATGTATTTTTTACTTATTACTTTTTTTTTTTTACTTATTACACACTTTTATTTTGCCAAAAAAAATAGAGAAAAAAAATTCTTGCTTAATAGCAAATTATTATTATTTATTTTCTTATTTAATAAAAATTATATATTATTATTATTTTATAGTGAAATTTCATACTTTATGTTCAAAAAATTAATGAAGTTTCTTTCTTTATATCCTTTAAAGTAAGAAAATTTTTTATTTTATATTCGAAAAAGTAGGAAAAGTTCTTATTTTATAGTGAAAATTCTTACTTTATTTTCAAAAATAAAGATATTTTTAATTTATGTTCAAAAGAAAAAAATCTTACTTTATAGTGAAAATCTCATATATTATGTATGAAAAAGTAAGAAAATTTCTTATTAAAAATTTCTTACTTTATAGTTAGGTTTCTAACTTTATATTTGTTGGGCAAAAAAAAAAAAAATCTCGCCGGAAAATTTTCCGGTGATGGCAGGACAGCAGCAGCGGTGGGGGTAGCCGGCGGGAGGTGGTGGTGTATTATTTATTGATATTATTATTATTATTAGGGGTAACCTTGTAATTGTATATTTGTGGTTGAACTATTTGACATTTTGTATAATTAGTCATAGTATTTGACAAAAATATTTTTTCCTATGTAGTATTTGGCAATTTCCCCTAATATATATGATGAACTTTGACATGAGTTGAATATGTAATTAATAGTTTAAATAGATTTTTCTATGGGAAATTTATTATTGAGGAATTTATTTTTTGGAATAATTTTTATTTTGTTATTTGCCTTTCTTAAGCACAAAATAAATTAGGAACTCTAGATTTTGTTCCCTAATTTATTTATATGACTTTATTTTCCTAGATTGTGTCTAGGATTTAGTATGCTTATTTACCAAGTTTAGAATTATAGAATTGTCTATTTAAGACAAGAGAATACTAAGACTTGGACACACTTCTTGAACGCAAAAAGACACACGGGATTTCTCAAGAAGACGCAAGGAAGCAACTCACAACAAGGAAAAGACGTGAATACTACTTGGAGCAACTGTTCGAGATTAACAAGTTTTTTGAAATTGCGTAACCAACAGAGAAGATCTTTGTATCACGGCGACAAGTATTTAGTATCAAGTTTTTGATATTTTAGTTTTCATATATTACTCCATATTTTTAAATTGATCGTGAATACTAAAGTAATATAGTTTTCGGGTTTGTACACCCAAGTTAACAAGTACTTTTACTTGTGAACTGAATTTAATTTGATGTATTTTTAAGTTTTATTTCCGCTGCATAATTTTCGATTAACTCTGGTTGATGTTGGTATTCAGTGTTGGTTAACATTGATAACAACATCATAAACTGAAACTTATTTTTAAAACCATAGACCTTCAAATTTTACAATTGGCATCTAGAGCGGGTTACTTAACCTTTTAAGTACTGATCCTTATTTTTAGGTGATATGGATGCTCAAGGCAACCCAAGGCCTCCGATCCTCAATGGGGATAACTATTCTCTTTGGAAACAGAGGATGCGGTGGAACTTAAAGAGCATTGACGAACGTGCATGGAGAACCGTTCTACTTGGATGGGAAAAACCACGTGTCACTGACGGTGAGGGTGATACCATCGACAAGAAAGAGAAAGATTGGACTGCTGACGAAGTAGCTTCTGCAAACTGGAATTCCAAATGCATCAACACTTTGTGTGGATATGTAGATACAAATTACTATAGAGTCATAAAGAATTGCTACTCAGCAAAGGACGCATGTGACGCACTCAAAAGGGTGTGTGAAGGGACCCAGAGCGTAAAGAGATCAAGGCTCAGAATGTTGATGTCCATCTTCGAGACAATGAGAATGGACGAAAAGGAATCTATCATAGACTACGCTATGAGACTCTCTGATGTTGCAAGCGAGTATAGAGAGCTTGGAGAATCAATAACGAACTCGCGTCTTATGGGAAAACTACTGAGATCCATCACAAAGAAATATAATATGAAGGTGGTTGCCATAGAAGAATCCAAAGATGTTGATGATATAGAGTAAAACACCTTAGTTGGAAACCTCAAGCAATATGAGATGGAACACCTTGTTTCCAACTCAAAAGAGAAGAATATTGCTTTTTCCTCCAATGCTAACCCAGGCAATGATGAAGATGATGAGGAATTTGACTTCAATGGGATTCTGAAAAAGATGGAATCCACTACGCTTGAGGAAGACGAATTGTCCTTTGTGACCTAACGTTTTAATAACTTTCTAAAGAAGAAGAACAACATTGGAGGCTCAAGCACAAAGACCAGGACACAGGCGTCTACACCAAAACTCACTAGATGCGCTCTTTCCAGATCTCAGTCCGCATCGTCAATTCCAAATGTATCCAACTCCCCAAAACCACTCAGTGAGGTACATTACCATGAATGTAAAGGTTGGGGGCACTACAAGAATGAGTGTGCTAACACTCTCAGGAAAAAGAGCATAGTTGCCACAGATTTCACTGAGGATGTCAATGATTCCGACTCACCTGAACTTGTTCCATCCCTGTTCACTAATGTTCTGTGGGACGATGACGTCTGTGTTGGTAACCTCGCAATCAACATCGTATGCCTGAATATAGAGACTGTTGATTATCTTGAAGAGTACGAGCAGTTGAGTGTTAAACATAAGCAACTGTTTGTCGGTTGGGGAAAACAAGTACTCAAGGTCAAGGATCTCGTGAAGGAGGTTGACAAACTAACCAAGGAAAAGAGTGATCAACTTGACATAATTGCCCGATTGGAATCATCACTCACCAAGAAAGATCCTGAGATAGAATAGGTGAAAACTGAGCTGAAGAGGGTTCAAGGAACCATCACAAATCTGAACAAGGGGAAGGCAAAGCTCGACGAAATTTTGGAGATGAGTTTCCCAGAAACCTCAAAGCATGGAATTGGATATAAATCGAATCGGCCATCACAATCCTCAAGTCAAGAACAAAAATTGACTAAACGGCACAAGAAGAGGAGGAGACAGTTTGTGTGTCATCATTGTGGTGAGGCAGGTCACATTCGACCATTTTGCTGGAAGATTATTGGCGAAAGAAGACACTTTCAGAGAACAAGGGTGGCAGCTAAATCCCATGTTGGTTCCCATGTTACCAACATCAATACCAACACTAGGTTCAAATAAGTGTGGGTCAAGAAAAATAACATCAAGTGCAATATAATCCATACCTCCCTGAAACCCCACGTCCCTGGAGTCTGGTATTTCGATAGTGGATGATCGAAGCATATGACTGGCTCAGAGGACCTACTTTCCAACATTGTCAGATTTCGAGGTGGAAAGGTAAAGTATGGTGGAAGCGCAAATGGCCAAATTGTTGGTCAAGGAACTCTCCATGTTCCCGGAATTGTAACTCTGGAAAATGTGATGCTGGTAGAAGAACTTACTGCAAATTTGATAACCATAAGTCAACTGTGCGACGGAGGTTTTAGTGTCAAATTCAACCGTGAAAAGTGTGAAGTCTATGAGAAAAATGGACCGTGTATTCTCATTGGGCAAAGGACTTTAGATAACTGCTACCAAATCCAGAGTGATGCTTTTTGCAAATTGTCTCAATTAAGTGATGCTGAGGTTTGGCATCAAAAGCTTGGGCATGTCTGAATCGAACTTTTTCGCTTTAAAATAAAAAGCTCGTCCGCAAGAGAACGGAGCTATTGTAGGCAATAAGCTGACTCGAGTCGAATCACAAGGAAGACTAATCGGAAACTATTTCGGTGTTCGATTTTACGTACGTAGAAACGAAAATAAAAACTAAACTAAACACTCGATCAAATATGGTTTGAGGAGTTCTAACATCTACGAGCATAAAGATTAAAAGCTTTAAAAATGATTATAAAAAAAGAGGGTTCTAGTGCGCCGGAATCATCTTCATGATTGGGGTTGTCAATCCCTATTGTTCTAAATGACCCTAAGCACACTAGAACGATAAATCTCAACCAACAAGCATGAACATAATCAACAATATAACCTCAATAAGCATTTACACCAAAGCATGGACATAAGCATTAATAAAAACCATCCACAAGTATAAACAAAGCATGTAATGGGAAAATACATAAGCATTGAAATACCAATCTACGAGAATCACAACTAAACTATTGAAGCAAATAAACTTAAACTAAAAACGAGAAAGACGGTAAAAGGATTACAACTAATTTAACAAAACCAAAGTACAAGGGTAACTAAAGGAAAGTCCAGAAAGCAATTAAACAGAGTTCAGGAACACTTATGATCTTAAGAAATATGCAGCACTCCATCAATCTTCAGCGACAAGAAACAAACTCGAACGACGAACGAACTGGAAATGACGAATCAACGAACTATAAAACTCGAATTATGCTTGAATCAAATTGTGGCATGAACCGAGGGTTCTCTACATTATTCTGGACCTTTCCCCCTCGTCCCAGTACTCCCAAAATGAAGAAACCACCGGCTTTTTATAGAATTTCGAAAATAACTGCTCAAACTGTCGGAGCATCGACTGTGCATCGATAGACGCAGGCCAGGCTAAACGCACCAATAGGCAGTGCGTCGATCAACGGAGCTAGGATCGACGCTTCAAAAGCTTTGCGTTGACCAAGCATCGACAGTGTGTCGATCGACGTGGGCCAGGCTGCACGCGTCGATAGGCAGTGCGTCGATCGACGGAGCTAGGATCGACGCTTCAGAAGTTTTGCGTCGACGGTGCATTGATCGACATGGGCGCAGGTTGCGGGCGTCGGCAGCTAGTGTCGGCAGGAATCGGACACTGGGTAACCCAGTGTCAGACTGGTATCTAGTGTCAGCACAGTACATTGCTCATCCAATCTTCGTCGTCTCGAGCTATAACACTAAAATAAAGCAAAATTAGATTATTTCATATAAAATAAAGTAAAAACACATTAAAAACCAAATGAGATGAAAAACATCAAAAGGAAGAAAAACAATAAAAACATAAATCTAAACACCCTAAAATCACACAACATACGATGCACAAGCACACAAAAGTCACATACAAATATGTACAAATCAATGTCAACTACAAGATGATGGACAGTTTGGCCAAAGAAGAAGATGTGAATGAGCTACCTAAGCTCAACCCCAAGATCATTCCTGCGTGAGAGGCATGCCAGAAAGAAAAGAAGGTCAGGGTGCCACATCCAGTACAACAAAGTCTCACTACATTATCTTGCTTCGAACTCCTTCATATGGATCTTATGGTACCACTTGAAGTCGAGAGCCTTGGTGGTAAGAGGTACGTTTAGTGATTGTAGATGATTTTTATAGGTTCACTTGGGTATAATTTCTAAAAGAAAATTCTGAAACTTTTGAAGCATTCAAAAAACTTGCAAAGAGGCTATGCGTAAGGTTTGATGTGAACATTGGTAGGATTAGAACTGATTACGGAAAAGAATTTGAAAATGCATCTTTTTCTAAATACTGCACTTCGGAAGGTATTAGTCACGAGTGTTTTTCACCTATTACTCCCCAACAAAATGGCATAGCATGACGTAAAAAAAAGTCTATTGTTGAGATGACTAGAACTATGCTCATTTCCAATGGCATAGCAAAACATTTTTGGGCTAAAGCTATGAATACTGCATGTCATATTATAAATAGGGCTTATTTTAGACCAGGGTCATGTGCAACTCCCTATGAATTGTTGTTTGGTAAAAAACCGAACTCGAGCTATTTTCATGTGTTTGGATGTATTTGCTATGTGCTCAACGATAGAAATCATCTAGCTAAACTGGACTCAAAAAGTGACAAGTGCATCTTCATGGGTTATTCCCAAAATAGTCATGCATATAGGTTGTTTAACCTTAGAACTCGAAGCATGTTTGAGTCTGTTAATGTCAAGTTCGATGATCTAACAAGTGGAGTTAAACCTACCGAGGATAATGATCTGATTTATGATCAAGATCCTCAAGATAATGACACTCTTCCTGTAGATGATAGTGAAGGTACTGAAAACAGAGATACAGGTCCTGAAACCAGAGAGTTGAGTGATGTTGGTACCAATGTTGGTTCTGAGAACTAAACATCAGAACCAACATCAGCTCAAGACGCCACAGGATCAGGTTATGAATCAGAAGATGAAGATCCAGCTGAGCCCGTTGACCTTCATCGAAGACTTAGATGAAAGGAGTACAAGAAGGCGACAGATAAATTTCAAGAAAATGGCCAGGTACGTCTGTTTGTCTACTAATTGTTCTAAGATTCGTGAATCTTTGTACCTTTCTAAAATAGAGCCCAAGTGTGTGGAGGATGCACTCAAGGATGCGTTATGGATAAAGGCAATGCAATAAGAGATGGACCAATTTGCCAAAAATGATGTTTGGAGTTTAGTTCCTCGACCAGAAAACTCTCACGTGACTGGAACAAAGTGGGTCTTTAAGAATAAAACCGATGAGGCAGGCAACATTGTAAGGAACAAAGCTCGACTGGTTGCACAAGGGTACACACAAATTGAAGGAATCGACTTTGATGAGACATTTGCCCATTTTGCCCGCATTGAGTTTGTAAGATATTTACTTGTTGTTGCTTGTTATATGAATATATCATTGCATCAAATGGACATAAAGAGTGCGTTCTTAAATGGAGTCTTAAGTGAAGAGGTCTATGTTGAGCAACCTAAAGTATTTGTAGATCCCCAAAAACCTAACTTTGTTTTAAAACTGAAGAAAGCTTTATATGGTTTAAAACAAGCTCCTCGAGCTTGGTTTGAAAGGTTGACTCAACATTTGCTCTATTTGAACTTTAGACGAGGAGAAGTTGACAAAACTTTGTTTCTCCTTAATCCAATAAGCACATCTTAATTGTCCATATTTATGTAGATGATATTATTTTTGGTTCCACTAACGAGAAGATGGTCAAGGATTTATCACTCGAATGTCCGACATATTTGAGATGAGCATGGAAGGTAATCTCTCGTACTTTATCGGTCTTCAATCAAACAGCTTGATGATGGTATTTTCCTTTCCCAGACCAAGTATGCTAAGAATTTAGTTAAAAAGTTTGGGTTAAAAAATGAAACACATAAGAAAACCCCACCGGGCAAAACTGTGAAACTATCGAGAGATGATGTTGGTAAGGGTGTTGATAACACCATGTACAGAAGCATGATAGGGAGTATGTTGTATTTGACAGCAAGTAGACCTGATATTATGTATAGTGTGTGTTTGTGTGCTAGATTTCAGTCTAATCCAAAAGAGTCACACTTAAAAGTCGTTAAAAGAATCATAAGGTACATTGTTGGTACAATAGAATTAGGTGTGTGGTATACCAAGGACACTGGTACTGAATTGGTAGGGTATACTTATTCGGACTGGGCTGGGGATGTGGTAGATAGGAAGAGTACTAAAGGGGGCTATTTTTTCTTGGGTAACAATCTAATCTCTTGGTATAGCAAAAAACAGAATTGTATTTCTCTTTCTACAGCTGAAGCCGAGTATATTGCAGTTGGAAGTGCGTGTACACAATTGTTGTGGATGAATCAGATGATAGAAGATTATGGTCTGTACAGTAGTATTTTAACTATGCTTTGTGACAATTCGAGCGCCATTGACATCTCGAAACATCCAGTCCAACATTCTTGAATCAAACACATTGACATAAGGTACCACTTTATTCGAGACTTGGTTGAGAGGAAGATAGTTGGCCTTGAGCATATAAGGACAGACAATCAGCTTGCTGACATCTTCACGAAGGTATTAGATTTCGAGACCTTCTCTCGTTTGAGAAGAGATATCGGTATGTGCATTGTCTAAGACAATGTTAGTTTGTGATGTTGTGACACAACATATCAACATCAGTCACAACATCTGTATACTTTTGCATGCATTTTTGTTTTTCTTTTTATACATAATCCAAATGCATTGAGTCTGGTTCAAAGTGAAATAAGGTCTGGTGTTGCAACAAAAGTGATGACATAAGGACTAACCTCTTCAATTAGGTGATTGTGGAGCTTGCCCGCAAAAACTGGTTTTCTCCCACGTCCAAAAACAAGAGGTGTTACAAGCAATTACTGAAGATAAGCTATTTCTCTTCAAATCTCTAAAAAAGATGAAGAAAATATGGATACAAATTGATCCAATCTTTAAATTTCACCTTCTTGAGCGATTTTGACATAGTCATTAACTTGGGTCAAGGGGTAAGTTTCCATTGACTTCGCTTGAGACAATGTTGGTTAATAATGTTGTCAGTAATAAAAATCAACACTGATCGCAGTCACTAAAACCATAATGTGAATATTCTTAACCTTTTTAGGTCAAGAATTTAGGCATCCAATAGGACATTCATACTTTGGGAAGATGCCTCCTTGTTGTGCGAACTGTTACTTGTGTTTTTGTCTATCTTGAATTCTCTTAATTGTGATTTGAATCTAACTAACTAAGTGTTTCAGTGGAGTTGTGCTCGGACGGCTGGATAGGTAATAACAAGCTTAATTTGGAGAGTGAAGATTTATATTGCACAAAATTGATACTACTGGGCTGATGGTTCATTAATCCAGCTCTCTACTTCGGCCAATTTTGTTTTAAGAGTTGTGCAATTTATGTTTTCTAAATAAAAAAAGGGGAGATAATTGTTGTAGTGGGTGTGATCACGTATCCTACATTAAGGGGGAGTGGTGTTGCTTTAAAAAGGAAATAAAATCGTGTTTAGGTCTCAAAATCCGCTGGAAGGTAAAATTAGGGCTTTTTCCTTTTATTTTCTTGTCTTCTCTCTCCTTGGTAACGGTCATTTTTTGAAAGCTTAAATACTGGATATCTTTTACCGTTTGATCACTTCCCAATTACCCTTCTGCGATTAAACTCTCCAGCTCTCACAAAGATATTCTATCTGCTTCGATTTTGTCTCTTGTGTTTTTATGCAAATTCTCAGGTTGTCGGACCAGACCTCGCCATCGAATGTTCCTGAATTACCTACCGGTGTGCGCTGCTCCGGTGAATAGATTCCAGCACCCTTTCCTAAAGTTGGTGGCCTGGATATTCGCGCAAAAGTCGATGGTGGTTCTTCTTCCATCCCAACATCACCACTTCCCTCGCCACCACACGAATATCACGACGTTTTTCCAGCCCCGCCACCGATTGACGCCCCCCCTGAATCACAGGTGTTCCCAGGACAGCCCGACAATGAAATTGATGTTGACAATCCACCAAATTTGGCGTTTGTTGCTGAAATGTTTGGACGAGTGGGGAACCCTACCCTGAAAAGGTCCCGACAGTTGCGCAACATCCCTCCCGGCGTAGTGCCGCGTACAGTACCGAAGAGCCAAGCAGGGTCACGCCGTAATGTGCCAATTGAGCACATGAACCTCGCAGATGATGTCATGGTGATGTCGGATCCTGACGACAATGATCATGTCCCTATTGCTCCGGTGGAAGGGTAGGTGCCTCCATTTGTTTCGGCTCCAAGTCTGACGGCGAAGAAGACACCTCAACGGAAGCAAACTGTGAAGATGCCTGACAAGAAATCTGCACCGGCGACTGTCAAGGTTTCTCCAGGTTCCACTGAAACTGAATATTCATCCCCTCCATATACTATTTTAGATTTTTTCTCAAGAGAGGTCACTAGTTCATCCAGACCTTCTACTGTTGTTCCTCCTCCATCTCCAGTTCAAAGTGATCAACCCGAGTTTGATCCTGATTTGTTTGAGTACTCCCCTGACTCATCCTTTGATGTGCCTCTTCGTGATATTCTTTCTGCCTACAAGAAGGACAAGAATAAAAATAAGGTTTCTAAGGAGGACAATGTTACTCCTCATGTTGGCTCCCCCATACCAACATCACATCATTCCCCATCTGTTTCATCCTCCAGCTCTGCCTCTGATGATATTGCTTCCCACGCTCCCACGCCGGCTCCCTCGGAAACCTCTATTCCCTCGGAATCCTATGGTGTCTCTCCCTCTCGGGCCGTTGAACTTGAGGACATGATTCCGTACTCCGATAAGTTATTCACTACTGAAGCTGAGGAGTTGTTTTCTGAGTACCAGACCCGGCATATGATTGCTGAGCGCTGAGTCCCAGTTGAGTTGTTTGAGAGGCAGAACTTAATTGCCTACTTTCAGCATAAAGGTATGTATTCCAGAGTCTCCACTGCCATGCCATTTGTCCGGGATATTATCATTGGGTTTTATGCAAATTTGATGTTGTCTATTATTGATTCGAACTCTGTGAATTATGGCAAAATATTTGTTTGTGGCAAAGTGTTTAGTTTTACCCCTGATTTGATTGATGAGATGTTTGGGACTGAACCGTATTGGGTTGATTCTACTTTAGATGATATGAATGAGATTATTTCGTTCTTGTCTGGCGGTATGGTGCATGCGTGGTTTGAACAGTTGCCGAGCACCCGGCTTTCTTCTCTTTACTGTATATTGCACAAGATTGCCATTTGCAACTGGGTTCCCTCCAAGAACACGACTTGTGTAACGTGGCCTCAGGACCAATTTCTGTATATGCTTGGGAGAGGAATCAAGTTTAGCTTTGGGCAACATGTGTTTGATATTGTCACGAATTTCGCCACCACCAGGTCCGCAGCATCGTTGTGCTTTCCCTCTTTTATCTTCAGCCTACTTGAGAATCAGATTTGGCGCTTCACTCTAATGATGTACTTACTGGGGAGCCTGACTGGTTTGCTTTGAGGGTCTAGCATATTACGGGTGCCAGAGTTATTGATCTTCCTTGGCAGGCGCCTTTCCAGGCCAATGTTGCTAGTGGTGTTGGGACCGGCATTCCCAACATTGGTCCAAACTTGGTCCCCATTTCTGCACAGGTTCTTCGGGCGCATGTGGCTTGATTTGATACGCAAATGACCCAGTTAAAGGCCCTTCGTGGTTCGATCATGGAGGCCCTTTTGCCTTCTGGTCAAAAAGGGGGAGAAAATGTTGGCGACGCGAATAAGGATGATGCTAATGAGGATGATGTTGCTGCTGAGGCCTTGGCGAGTCTTGATCGAGAAAAACTAAGGAAGAGGACTCTTTCTCGCAATAAGGCCTTGAAGAATATGAAGAAAATGCAGAAGAAGAAGCGAAAGGATAGGGGTGAAGGAACTTCGACATCCCCTCGTCGTTCGAAAAGAGGGTCCGAAGTCAATAAGTTCCTTTTTGATCTGTTTTGTTTTGTTAAGTAATTTTTTGAACAATGTTGGGATGATGGTTTAACAACATTGGGGAGTTTTCCAACTTAGGGGGAGTTAGTAGTTTTTGTTTGAACTTGTTTTTGCGTCTTAGTATTTTGTCCAGAAAGGCAAAAGGGGGAGATTGTTGAGGAATTTATTCTTGGGAATAATTTGCCTTTCTTAAGCACAAAATAAATTAGGAACTCTAGATTTTGTTCCCTAGTTTATTTATATGACTTTATTTTTCTAGATTGTGTCTAGGATTTAGTACGCTTATTTACCAAGTTTAGAATTCTAGAATTGTCTATTTAAGACAAGAGAGTACTAAAACTTAGACACACTTCTTGAACGCAAAAAGACGCATGGGATTTCTCAAGAAGACGCAAGGAAGCAACGCAAGGCAAGGAAAGGACGTGAAGACTACTTGGAGCACTATTCGAGATTAACAAGTTCTTCGAAGTTGCGTAACCAACGGAGAAGATCTTTGTATCACGGTGACAAGTATTTAGTATCAAGTTTTTGATATTTTAGTTTTCATATATTACTCCATATTTTTCTATTGATCATGAACAATAAAGTAATATAGTTTTCGGGTTTGTACACCCAAGTTCACAAGTACTTTTACTTGTGAACTGAATTTAATTTGCTTTATTTTTAAGTTTTATTTCCGCTGCATAATTTTCGATTAACTCTGGTTGATGTTGGTATTCAGTGTTTGTTAACATTGATAACAATATCATAAACTGAAACTTATTTTTAAAACCCATAGACCTTGAAATTTTACATATATGATTGAATTACAAAAAAATCTTAATTTACTTATGTTATATTTTTTTTTCTATAATCTTATTGAATGAATAACATGGCTAATAACTAATTAAACTAATTAGTTTTAAGCTTAAATATATAGTTAAATTTATGATTAATTAGTTATTTTAAATTTTATATATATATATATATATATATATATATATATATATTATTTAATTCGCAATTATATGGGCTCCAATATAATTGTATATCATAAGGTTATTATATATCATAATAATCATCTTATATAGTTGGATTTAATATAATTCCAATAAAAATTATGTTACATTCAAAGTTATTTTAACAATACATTAGCAATGACAATGAAAAATATACTAGTAATGTGTTAGATATTTAATGAAAATATAATTAGATTTCTATAAATTATACTAGTAGTATTATAAATTATTATGCTATATTTGGATTTAGGTTTATTTTATATATTTACTCAATATAAATTAGTAATATAATTGAGTAAAATAATTCGAGTAAAATTTATGTTACATTCAAAATGATTTTACTCCAATCATTAAAAATATTCTATTATAAATATTACATTGAATGAATTACTATTGATAATTTATTTTGGTGTGCCCTCGTACAATATTAATTTTAGTTTTATATCAAACAAGTGTATACATGTAACTATATTTGCATTAATTTTCTATTTTTCTATACAAGAATATAAACTCAAATTTGTAATAAGAAGTTGGCGTTGCTCTTGCAATTATTTTATACCCAACTCTTTAGTATTCGGTGTCTGTAAAAGTAAAAAAGTAGAAAAGAAGAAGACATAACGGAGACGGTAAAATTAGGGTTCTCATATTTATCAATTCTTTATATATGGTATCAAATACATGTTTCCATAATACATAAAGATAACAAATATCTAAATTATCCTTCATCGGTTACTTGTTGACGAAGGCACACTAATTGTATTTTTCCTTCAACACTCCCCCTTGTGCCAAGTCAAATGGTGAAACAGTGCTTCATTATTGCCTTGTTAAAACCTTGCTAGGTAACTGTTTTGCATGTAATTGTTGTGTTTTTACTTGTGTTTCTAGTTACAACTTAGCGTTGTATTTGGTCATTTTGAGTCGTTTTTCATTAGGTTTTAGGTCTTTTTCTTGTTTATTTTCTTTTAGGCTTTAAGTGAACTAAGTGTGAGGTGTTTGTGCTATTTTTGGGTTTTTAAGTTTGAATTCTTGTTTTGTAGGTGGCTAAAAGGGATTATATTCACTCAGCGGACGTTTTGAATCGAAAAACGAGAAATTCCAGCCGAAAGCATCCAGGATCGACTGAAAAGCTAGAAATCGACTGCCGGATCGACTGGTAGTCGATCGACTGGTCACGGATCGACTGAACGAGCTCCAAATCGACTGTCGGGCAGTAGCCAACCACTTTGCAAGCAGAGCAGTCGATCGAATGCCCTTCAGTCGATCGACTGGCATTCGATCGATACCCCCTGCAGTCGATCGACTGCAATGCTGAGGGCTGCAGAAATTTTGGTGTTTTTGACATTTTTACCCCTACAAACAACTATATAAACCCCACACCTTGCACCATTGAAAAAAACAACTCCCCTCCCAACCCTAACTTAGGTTTGGGATCAGATTTCTCATAAGCTCTTGGATAATTCTCTTTCTTAGGTTTTAGATTCAGTTTCAAGCCTTGATGTAATTCCTTTTCTAGATTAGATTTAATTCCAAGAACCTCCTTGGGTTTGTAAGCCTAAGAAGAATCCAAATACTCCTTTGAATTGTTACTTTTGATGCAATTACATTCAAACTTTGTTTCATTTCTTAATTCAAGTAAGTTTTCTTTCAATTTCATGTTTTATGCTTTATTTCCTTGCTTTGTTCTTCATTTCCATGCTTGTTCTTCATTTTATGCTTTTTGTCTTAGCACCTTGAATTCATGTTAAATCTTAAGAATTGGATATGTTATCCTACCCTTTGTTACTTGTTATTTTCCTTAAAGTTTTAAACTTTCATATCAACTTTTCTTGCTCTTTCCATTCATGCTTTCAATTTTTGCTTATTTGCATTATTTAGGATTTTATGCATAGTTGTACCCAGTGTTCTAAAAATCGCTAGGCGGCCGCTAGGCACCAGACCAGCGCCTAGCGCCTAGGGCGCCTAGGCGGGGCCTAGGCGAGGCCTAGGCGCGGCCTAGAATTTGAGAATAAATACCCTTATTTACAACATTACATCCAACATTTAATAGTTCAACATACTACCTGCTACACAATAAAGTATATGACAATCCAAAACTAAAAGTAATGGTCACAAGTTCAAAACTATTGTTCAATTCAAAATTCATAACAATATAAATCCATAGCACACATTACAAAATCAAAATAACTAAATAAGGGCAAGAGTTTTCAGTCTGTTTCTATTATGATATGTCTTAATTCTTGCCTCGTAACAATTGAATTCGCTTTAAAAAAATTTAAAACCAAAACGACGTCGTCTTGGATTGTAAAAAAAAAAAAAACTGGACTGCTGGCGCCTAGGCGCCGGGGGCGCCTAGGCGGCGCCGAATTCCTCCGGCAATTTTTTTACCTGATTTTCAAAAATCGTGGGCGGTTCGAGGGCGCCTAGCGCCTAGATGGCCGCCTAGGCCGATTTTTAGAACAATGGTTGTACCTTGTGCATGCATGCTTGTACTTGGTGAAACAATGTTTGTTTTTACTTGTTTTCATTAATTGCTTGCATTTTTTTATTAAGGCATCCGACGAGGCATCCTACCAACTTGTTATTTCAATTCCTAGAATAGTTTAGTTAGTTTAATTAATTTATTTTTATTTTCCTTCACTTTTCCAAGCTTGAAACACATTAAAACCCTCAATCGAATTGAATTTCTGATAATACCAACCCATGAACCCATTGATATATTTCAACACCACTAAAACTCTTCTAACAAAATAGCTCCGTGTGCCAAGTCAAATGGTGAAACGGTGCTTCATTATTGCCTTGTTAAAACCTTGCCAGGTAACAAAATCCAATGGTAAAAAAAACTTTGTCGAAGGAAAAAGAGTACAACACACCTATGTTGAAACTCCCCCTGAAGTCTATGCCTCTCCCTCTCTCTCTCTCTCTCTCTCTTTGATATGTACATCTATCAAGAGAACTTTGAAAATCTCCACTTCCTCAACTTACTTGACTCTTGAGAAAGTCCATAATTGTTGGTAGTAGAAGAATTGTGGTGATATGGTTCATATTATCACCTTTCATGTAGCTTACTTTCATTTGTTTGTTACAACTTATATTATCTTCATAACTATAAGAGAATTCTTCAGTGGTAGAGTTCAAACCACTATTCTTAGAGATATGTAAGATTTTAATAATTACCATAGATACTCACCAACTACTACATGTATGATAATGATCTCTTTACATGGATCGAATAGGTAACCAACATCAATAATACTATTTTGTGTTTCACAATATAGGAAGTAAACTCAACATTTCTTGTAAAGGTTACATGACCATCAGCAGTCCTAATTATATTATGATTGGTAAAAAAAATGAACTCATGTTAATGATTTTTTTTAGGTATCAAAATATATTTTGATTCCATTACAGTGCCATTGCGCTCTCTTGAGTTAAATCAAGATAAAATTTTTGATAAAGTAATATTTGGTCTATTAGTAATGGTACAATAATTCGCATCTTGTACATATGAAGGGAATTTCAGCTCCCATCAGTTATTTGTCTTTCCACTGATGAAATTGATATTTCCTTATATCTTCACTTTGACCAATCATAGGAGTGCTAACATATTGCACTTATTTATTTTAATCGCTTGATTATCTTTTGGATATATGCAAATTTTAGAGTTTAGTATTCCACAAACTTTGGATTTAGTTTAAAGCCTTGATAAGACCGAGTTTCCCCATTATTCATTTTCTCAAATTAAAATTCAAGTGGCTAGCGGTTTCTCTTATTTCATTAAGATTGCATATTATATTCATATCATTGACATATATAGCTACAATTGAATATTCAATACTTATTTCTTTATAATACTCAATGGCATAGATTATTTTTTCCCAATCAAGTAGTCACTTAGACGATTATACCACATCCGCCTTAATTGTTTCAATCCATAAAGTGAGCATCTTAATTTAATTGCAAATGCACTTCGTGGCTTAAAGTCACTTGCTTTGGCAATGAAAGGACAGCAAGCACTTTTGTATATATTTATAAATAATGATCCACATAGATATATGATGTAACAACAGGTATAAGCTGCATTCTCAATTCTTTAGAGTTATAATATCTATTGTGGGAGAGTACATATCCTAATAGTCAATTCCATGACATTGTGAGAAAATTCATGCTTCAAATCTAGATATAAATCTCGTGGCTTTATTTTTCTCATTACACTTTCTAACAAAACTTTTTTTTATGTCCAACAGGCTTTACCCTTGGTGAGGCTAGCACTATCCGACCAAATACCTGTCTTGTTGTCAGTTGATTAACGGGGAATTGTCTTGATTTTAGTAGGTATTTCAGTTTATTTTTCTTATTATATTTCGTATAAGTTGGGTAGTTTGAGCTTAAATTCGTATATTGGTGTTTCCAGTTTATTTTACCGCTTTCTGATCTAGATTGATGCAATTAGGTGATATTTTGTTATTTTTCACCTTATAGCAAAGTAACCGGAACAGTTCAGCACGTTAGAGATGAATTATGATAATCGGGAGTCAAATATCGAGCTTTTCGGTGAAGAAGTAGCAAGAATTTGAAGCTAACGATTATCTATAAGGGTTATTCCAACTGGAACCGTTATAGTATCATTGGAGATCAGAGGCGCTGAATTGAAGAACTAGCGATAGCTACTACCGCTATCTATAACGGTTACTTACCGCTACCCAGAACCGTTGTCGAAGTGCAGAACTACAAAAATAATGAACTAGCGATAGCTATCTATAACGGTTGACCTACCACTACCTTACCATTAACGCTACCGCTAAAGTGCCTAGAACCGACTTAAAAAAGACTTGCGGCCCAAGAAACAAAAATCTATAAATACTACCCCATAAATCCGATTTTCTAAGTAACCTAAGCTGTAGTTAGACACTTTCAACTTATTTCTAGGGTTTCTAAGGCCTCTTAGGGATTGACAACCCAAACGAGTGCCGAGTTGTTCTTAGTTTCTCTTCAAAATTCTTAGATTTAGATTTCTAGCTTTAGATTAATTTAGATTAGCTTTTAGATAATTTAGATTCAAGTTTTCTACCATCAAGACGCTGCAAATTCATCAATTTAATTAGTAAGTTTTATTTTCGTTTAATTTAGTTTAACTAGTTTTCATACTTTTAAATTCATGCTTGATAGTTTAATAATTAATCTTCAACAAAACAAAACCCCCCATGTATGATATTGAGATTGGTGATGATGATGTTAGGATTATTATGTTGAGATTGATGAAATTGATTGGCTAGATCTAATGGGTCTAGAGTCTAGAATCGTCGTAAACCATCAATCGGGTTTATCCCAATAGATCGTGGAAACGATTCGAAACTCTAGAACCCTTGTTTTCAAAATCTTCTCAAAACTCTTCATTTTTAATTGTTTTTCGTTTTAAATCAATTTATTGTTTTTACGTGTTTAGTTTAGGATTTTATTTTTATTTCGTATTCGTGAACAAACAAACACAAAAGGAACTTCTGAGCCTAGTTTTCCTTGAGAGACGATTCGGTTCAACTTACCAACCTACACGCGATCCCGTTCTATTGCGGGCGAGCTTTTAAATTTTTGACAAATCTTTATAAGTAGGTACACAAAAGTTCGAATCAAAATTTTGGCCCCGTTTTCGGGGAAAACTAAAGGTTGTGAATTTTGTGTTTGCTCTTCGTTATCCTTATTCTTTTTTTTTTATTTTCGTTTTGTTTATTTTAATATTTATTTGTGATTTTTCGTTTTATTTGTTTTTATTATTTTCCTCTAGTGCGTTTAATCTTGTGTGTTGAGCGTTGTGTTTGCAAGATTCGTTTACAACCCAAACCCAAGATTTATCAAACCGTTTTTCGTAAAAAAAAAAAAAAAAAAATTATTTTTTCTTTTTAAAATAAGAAAACAAATCGAAAATATTATTTTTATTTTAAAAATATTTATTTTTCGAAAAAAAAAATCAAAAAAAATCAAAAATCCAAAAATTAAATAAAAAAAATCAAAAATATTATTTTTAATTTAAAAATATTTATTTTTCGAAAAAAAATAAAAAAATTGAAAATTCAAAAATTAAATAAAAAAATCGAAAATATTATTTTTAATTTAAAAATACTTGTTTTTCGAAATTCAAAAAAAATTAAAAAAAATCGAAAATTATTTTTTTAATTTTATTTCATTTCTTTCAAAAAAAATTATTATTAAAAAATTTAAAAAAAAATGTCTTACCTATACGAGATACCACCGTTCGATTGGCGTCGTGCCCTTCGACCAGCCATTCCATCAAGCGCCGCGATGAAGAATACTTTCCCGACGAGTACGACCAAAAGAATCTTCCGATTTTCTATGGGCTTCGGAACGAGGATGCGCTAAAATTCATTCAAAAGTTCGAGTACATCACTTAGGATTGTCCGCTTCTCGGGCTTACTAGGGACCAAGTGAGGATGAGACTTTTCCCTTTTCAACTAAGAGATCAAGCAAATGAATGGTTACGGAGGCAAGAGCCTGATTCCTTGCAAACATGGGATGAAATATACGATAAATTCATGTGTAAGTTCTACGTATCCAATGTAGTTTGTGATCGTTGTGGAGGCCGAGGACATTTGGAGAATGAATGCATTGTACCATTTGACGATGAGCCACAATGGAATGATACCAACAACCAGAAACTCGAGGATTATGTCAGGAAAGTGTTTGATGAAATGTTCGCAGCCCGACAAGCCGAAATAGAGAGTTTTGAACCTTCAAATGCTCCATCTACACCACCATGTTATCAAACGGGATATGACTCGTATAATTTGTCCGACCCTAATTCTTTCTATCCGAGTTACGAGTTTTATTCCCCTCCCAACTTAATTCCTTCCTACCCGAGCTATGAAGACTACCAACTAAATGATCAAATAATGGTGGGGCATCAAGATCACGAAGCCGAGACCATACCGATATGTCAATAAGGCGAAATTGCGCAATCAACTGAGCAGGATTATGACCTTTCTGAACTTGAAAAGTAATTAGAGGAAGTAAGTCATCAAGTCGAGGCTTATATAGCGAGAAGGGCAGAAGAGAGAAATAAGCTTCAAAGTCAACCGAAGCTGCCGATTTTTGATGTGCTGGAGCCCACCATAGATGTTGAGGGTTTAAACGTGAACGATCATTTTGGAGATATTTGTAAGGAAGAGGTTATTGAGAAATTGGTTGAAATCGCTTCCCCTGTGCAAATTGATGAAGCTTTAGACGAGAATGTTGGGGTATTACCGTTGGAGCTTAATGTAGATCTTACAAACTCAAGTTTTCTCGAGTTTTATGAGGATAATGCGGTGGAGCCAAATTTGGAAGAGATTCATATGAAGGATAAAATCGGGAATATGGTGGAGATCACCCCTCTTCTGCTTTTTGAGGATTTCATAGATGATGTTGAGGAGGTGTTACCATTGGAGAATCCAAACAACGTTGGAAATTCAAGCCCACTCGAGCTCAAGGAAAATGGAGGAGTCGAGCTGCCCGATTTGGAGATGAGTGAGATTATCGAGCCGAATGGTGATCCACCCGATGTTTTAATTGATATTGAGATGGAGGTGGTGGAGGAGAATTTATGCTCGAGTATTTGTTTAGAAGACGTGTGTAAAGAGGAGGAAGTTTTGGAGAGTTTTGATGATTCTACTCCTCTTATACTGAATGATTTAGACGTCGAGGACAACGACGAGTTTTTAAAATGGGTAGCGGACATTTTGGGGATAAATTTGAACGACATTGCTGAGAACGATGTAGATTTTGATGAAGTACTGGATAAGGATGAAAGAAGGTTGCCAGTGGAGAGCCCAGAATTTCGCATAGAAAAGGATGTAATAATCGAGCCTCTTATCGAGCCACCCATGATCGAGGATGAGAATGAGATGGTGGTTGAAGTAATCGAGCAAAATTTCCCTCCCCTATGCCATTATATAGAATTAATATTTTTCAGGGAGTTGAGGGAGATGCTAAATATTTGAAGGAGTTCGGAGTGTACGAGGGATTTTCCGTTTGTTCAAAGGATTCCTAGTTTTTAAGAAAGTAGAGGATCACCCTGTGCCGCAATTTTCTTTTAATTTGTTCGTGGTGTTAAATTATTAACTTCTTCGACCTCTGAAGCGAATTGGAGTTTTGATTCTACGACTTGCTGTCCGTGCCCGCTTTGAGAATTATAAATGCCCATGCTTACTATTAGAGAACACTAAGGCATGGCATGATTGTCACTTGTTTCTGGATCCGGGATAGCATCGTCTGTAGAAAGCGTCGAGCTTTCGACGTTAAACAAGCGCTTCTTGGGAGGCAACCCAAGTGTTTGATTTCTTTTTCCTTAGCTTTTATTTTGATTTTTCTTTCTTTTTTTATTTTATTTTATTAGTTGTGTCTATGCATTGGTACGTTGATGCGGTGTTGGTGTGTAGAAATTATTTAAAAAAAATCGCCAAAACTGGGAACTTAGCGGTAACTCCTTACCACTGGAAGTTACCGTTAGCAATCCAGGCGAGTACCGATGATATCAACCGCTAAACAGGATGATGGGGAAGTTACAGTTAAAGGCCAACAATAGATTAGCGTTAGCACCAACCGCTACATCTACTTACTGCTATCAATGCACTGGGACATTAACGATAGGAACTAGCGCTACACCCTACCGCTAAGGGTACCGCTAGTGTAGCTGAGTTGCGGGATATTTGAGGAAATCAAGCTGAAAGTTTTGGAAGTTGATCAAGTCATTTCCAATCACGGGACTCACAACAAGTGTTCATTGCGCATAACTTTTTGGAGTAGCTCGACTATTTTCAGGGACGTTTTCTTATTCCCTTTCTCCCTTGCTATTATTTTCTTATATTCGTTTATGGCAATCAGGGGATTGCTGAATTCTTGGGGGGGGGGGGGGGGGGGATGGTTGAGTTGTGATTTATATTTGAAAATTTGTGCAATTTAAAAAGAAATTAGTAAATAATATTTTACGTGATTGATTGTTATTTCCCGCGCCGAATTATGTTTATATGGCTTGCCAGTCGAAGTTAATTAAGTTTGATTTGTGGTTCTTGTCTTTTGAGCGTGTATAAGTGCATAAAATCTTTCAAAATTATTATTTATATATTGTAAAATGGTACTTAGACGCAATTGATTTCGCAAAATCTTAAAAGCAGCGTCAATTCAAAACTTTTTCATGCAAAAAGCCTGTGAGTAGCCTGAGTGATTATCATCTTTGCATGTTGTCACGCCCCATTTTCGAAAAGTATAAAATTTGATTTTTCGTAAACAAAACTTTCAAACATAAGGACTTGAGTTTTCAATAAATTACAATCACAATATAAATTGAGCGGAAGCGTAATTAAAACTTAAACATTTATTTAAAAAGTGGAGATTCACTTAATGAATCAAAATAGTAGTACTCGGACTGTTCAAGGAGTTTTAAATAGAAACACAAGTCTCAATCTTTATTTGTAATTTGTCATAAAATTAATATACTGATTCATGGAAAAGATAATAAAAAAAAACATCGAAAATAGCATCTTCGCATCCACCGCCTCGTACCACATCCAACTCTTCAACCTGAAAAGTTTAATAAAAATGGGTGTGACAGAAGTGGTATCAGAGCCATTCACGGTTCTGTAGACTTGCTAAAAAGTTTTTGTTTCTTGATTTCAAAAAAAGAATAAATAAATAAATAAATAAAAATTTCACGAGTTAGTCAAAAGTTTTATTACGATATTTCTCTTATGCCAAAAGTTTAACAAGTGTAAAACTATGATAAAAAGCATCCACCTCCACCATACCGCGCCAACTCCACAAGGTATATGCATAAAAGTTCTAAGTTTTCAATTTTCTAAGTCCATTGCATGTTTTCAACAGCAAATACAAAAGTCATTACTATTGCAAATGCTATGCTATGCGAAGGGATTTTCTATAGACAGGATCACTATGACATTTTACAAAATCGTCTATTGCATGTTTTCAATCGAAAATACAAAGGTCATTACTATTGTAAATTTTATATTATTGTAAAGTTTTCAACATCTTAAGTCTATTTCATGTTCTCAATTGCAAATACAAAAGTCATTACTATTGCAAATGTTATCCTATTCTATCTTTTTGTAAAGTTTTCAAAATTTTCTGAGTCAGTTTTATGTCCTCAATAGAAAATACAAAAGTAATTACTAATGCAAATGTTATGCTATTTTATCATTTTGTAAAGTTTTCAAAAATTTTCAAGTCTATTGCATGTTCTCAATATCAAATACAAAAGCCATTGCTATTGAAAATGTTTAAAAAAAAATAAATTAGTTCTCAACATTCTAAGTCTATTGCGTGTTCTCAATAGCAAATACAAAAATTATCATTAACACAAATGTTACGCTATGCTACGCAAAGAGATTTCTTATATTGCATGTTTTCAATATCAAGTACAAAGGCCATTACTATTGCAAATACTATGCTATGCTATGCTATGCTAAATGATTTCTATGGGTATGATCACTATGACATTTTACTATTGCAAATGTTATGCTATGTTATGCGAAGGAATTTCTATAGACATGATCTCCATGACATTTTACAAATCACGCATTTCTATGCATGATCGATTCCACAAAAACTATTTTGTTTAGTCAAACTATAGATGCTTGTGTGCGAAAAACTATTTCGAATTTCGAGGACAAAATTTTTTTAAGGAGGTAGGATTGTAACGCCCAAGTTTTTATTTTCTTCTTATGCTGAGGCCAATATTTTTTTTATTTATATTCTATTGTTACAAATCCAATAAGCCTTTTATTCAAATCCAATTACGTTATTTCCATTTTATTTTATTTTTACCAAAGCCAAATTTAAACATTATTATTTTATATTTATTTTTTTTACCAAAGCCCAAATTCAAAACCCATAGATTTCTATTTAATCGAATTAACAATTCGGTTACCAAATAAATTATATATATATATTTCGACTTCTAAAAACTACTACGATTTATTTAATTAATTTAAGGATTTCTATTTAATAAAATTTCTAGTGCGATTGTTAAATATATATTAAAGACTATTATATTGTAGTTGTACTCTATCTAAATTATCTTAACTTATTGTAAAATTTTATTATAATCAAATTAATAGATTTTTGTTTTAAAATAACTCCAATTTCTAAAATTATTATAATTTATTTTTATTATAGTTATTTTAATATTTTAAAATACTATTGGGTCGTTCACGAAATTATTTGATTTAAAACTTAAGTCGTTATTGGGTCGACTCTTTTCGGACTTTAAAAACGAGCCCAACGACAAACCAAGTCCACTAAACCTCTACCCTAACTTTCCAAAATTAAATCCTATTCATGGTTTATAAACAAATTCAAGCCATCTTCAATCTTTTTTTTTTCATACGGCCGCAAGCAACAGTAACACGATCAATCTTGGTTTTCTAAGATTTTCAAAGAACAACAATCCATCATCAATTTTCTCAAACCAAAACCATCGTTTCTCAAAAACGACTGTCAATTTTTTCAAAGCCACAAACCCAACTCATTAATTTAAAACTACCCAAAACCGACTGTCGACAGAATCGCCACCGATCGGCCCACCAAACTTTCAGTCACCCCGAGTCGTCGAACCACCACGACCACAGCCCGACTTTTCTACGGACAAATCTCCACGCCTGCCACCCAACAGCCCGGCACGCCG
>BMAC01000618.1:468242-478580 GCA_014905375.1 Phtheirospermum japonicum | reverse complement strand
GCTCCATGGCGGGGGTACAGCGGCGGAGGCCGACTCGGCAATGGATTTTTTGGCTCCGTCGATTAGCGATTCGGTGGCAGTGCATCGGCAGGGCCCGGGCTGCGAATGGACGGCAGTGGCGAGGCAGGCTCGGGCCGTGGGTTTTTCGTACGGGTCTGTGGTGGTGGTGGTGGTGGTTCGTTGGCCGCTGGTGGTTGTTTTGGGGTTTTCCGGCGATGCTCGTGGTGGCAAAAAAAAAACAGTCGGCGTGCCGGGCTGTTGGGTGGCAGGCGTGGAGATTTGTCCGTAGAAAAGTCGGGCTGTGGTCGTGGTGGTTCGACGACTCGGGGTGACTGAAAGTTTGGTGGGCCGATCGGTGGCGATTCTGTCGACAGTCGGTTTTGGGTAGTTTTTAATTAATGAGTTGGGTTTGTGGCTTTGGAAAAATTGACAGTCGTTTTTGAGAAACGATGGTTTTGGTTTGAGAAAATTGATGATGGATTGTTGTTCTTTGAAAATCTTAGAAAACCAAGATTGATCGTGTTACTGTTGCTTGCGGCCGTATGAAAAACGTGTTCTATGTTTGACTATGTTATATGCGATTGTATGAATTATCTATGTCTCAATGCAACATTCCATAGTAGCTTTCGAGCTAAAACAACAGTAGCTTTTGGGCTAAAACAACAGTAGCTTTCGGGCTAAAACAACAGTAGCTTTCGAGCAAAACAACAGTAGCTTTCGGGCTAAAACAACAGTAGCTTTCGAGCTAAATCTATGGTTGGCCAACATCTATGAACGAATGACAGTGTGTTGTAGCTATTCATTTATGGTTTGTATGATTTGTGTTTTATATTGACAAACAAATCCCCATTGAGCGAGTTGAGAGCTCACACCCATTTCTATCAAACTTTTCAGGTTGAGGAGTTGGACGTGGTACGAGGCGGTGGATGCGAAGATGCTATTTTCAATGCTATTTCATTTTTCTTTCTATGAATTGGTATCTAAATTTTATGTCAAATTACAAATAAATATTGAGACTTGTGTTTCTTTTTAAAACTCCTTAAATAGTCGAGTACTACTATTTTGATTCATTAAGTGAATCTCCTATTTTCAAATAAATATTTAAGTTTTATTCACGCTTCCGCTCAATTTATGTTGTGATTGTAATTTATTGAAAGCTCATGCCCTTGTTTTTGAAAGTTTTATTTATAACGAATCCAATTTTACACTTTTCGAAAATGGGGCGTGACACATGTGCTTGAATAAGATTCAGTTTTGATATCTCTTTGAAATCGATGTGTGTAGTTGACTTTGAAAATGACGTTAAGGCAAAGAGATTAAAAACCTATTCCGGCCATATCCATAAATTTTAGCCACTATAAATTCCGAATGAGACAATCATAGCCAAATTACCCATTTCCTATAGTCATGACTATTTTTGAGACCCCTACTAACCCATTAAAAGCGTGCGGTAGGAGTTTGTTATTTTTTCAATTAGTTGTGTTTTGGAAATTTTATCAGGGATTTATGAAAAGTTGTAATAAAGGGTCACCATCCTTAAAAAAAAAAAGCCCCATAAAAATAATAAAAGGGGGATAAAATTAAAAAAAATAAAAGAAGGATGGTGAATCGTGTTTAGTCATTGTCTACGCATTTATAAAGGCTTGAGTTTTATTGTTTATTTATGAAGCGTAATGATTAGAGGACAAAAGAGTTGTGTAATTGTAAAGGAGCACATTATAAGCTTCAATTTTGATTAAGTGGTTTGATCTTCAAGTCGGTTTTAGAGTATCGAGTTGAGAAATAGCCTAAGTTCAAAGTTTACGTTATGAGTGTTTAGTGAGGTTTTTTATTTTATTTTACTTTGAAAGAGGTGAAGCAACTTGCTTCGTTATTATATTAGGTTGAGTGACTTACTGATCACGTTAGATCGTGAGTTAGCCACACGACTTATATATTCCATAGAGCCTTACATTACAACCCGAAAAGACTTTTTTCGATTCTTAGTTCGATAACACACTTAATTCGCGATTGAAAGAGATTGGTTTTCAGTTCTTATTTACTGTGCATGTATTTGAATGAATTGAGCGTATACACGTCCTATGCAGCAATGCTTGAGTGCTTTTGAGCGAACACCCATATAGACTTCCCTTTTGAGAGGATGCATGAATTTGATTTTGGAGCGATAATGTAATAAGGGTGGAGTGTTTGAAGTTGCGTGACTTGTATCTATATTCTCAAAAATTATATATGTAGCATACCACGACTCATTGCCTAAGCTGATTTTCTTGCTAGTTATACTTTGAATCTAACGTCTATTCGAGGACGAAAAAACAAATAAAGCGTGGGGTAGTTGATTAACGGGGAATTATCTTGAATTTAGAAGTTATTTTAGTTTATTTTTCTTATTATTTTTGTTATAAGTTGGGTAGTTTGAGCTTAAATTCATATATTGGTGTTTTCAGCTTATTTTACCGCCTTTTGATCAAGATTAATACAATTAGGTTATATTTTGTTGTTTTTCACCTTATAGCTAAGTAACTGGAAGAGTTCAGCACATTAGAGATGAATTATGATGATCGAGAGTCAAAGATCAAGCTTTTCGATGAAGAATTAGCAAGGATTTGAAGCTAACGATTATCTATAACGGTTATTCCATCTGGAACCGTTATAGTATTATTGAAGATCAGAGGCGCTGAATTGAAGAACTAGCGATAGCTACTACCGCTAGTAGCTACCGCTATCTATAACGGTTACTTACCGCTACCCAGAACTATTGTCGAAGTGCAGAACTACAAAAATAATGAACTAGCGATAGCTATCTATGACGGTTGACCAACCGCTACCTTACCGCTAACGCTACTGCTAAAGTGCCCAGAACCGACTTAAAAAGACTTGCGGCCCAAGAAACGAAAATCTATAACTACCTCATAAATCCGATTTTCTTAAGTTACTAAGCTGTAGTTAGACACTTTAAACTTATTCCTAGGATTTCTAAGGCCTGTTAGGGATTGACAACCCCAAACTAGTGCCGGGTTGTTCTTAGTTACTCTTCAAGATTCTTAGATTTAGATTTCTAGCTTTAGATTAATTTAGATTAGCTTTTAGATAATTTAGATTCAAGTTTTCTACCATCGAGATGCTACAAATCCATCAATTTAATTATTGAGTTATCTTTTAGTTTAATTTAGTTTAATTAATTTTCATACTTTTAAATTTATGCTTGTTAGTTTAATAATTAATCTTCAACAAAACAAAACCCCCCATATATGATGATGAATTGTATGATATTGAGATTGGTGATGATGATGTTGGGATTATTATGTTGAGATTGATGAAATTGATTGGCTAGATCTAATGGGTCTAGAGCCTAGAATCTTCGTGAACCATCAATTGGGTTTATCCCAGTAGACTGTGGAAACGATTCGAAGCTCTAAAACCCTTGTTTTCAAGATCTTTTCAAAAATCTTAATTTTTAGATGTTCTTAGT
The DNA here is from genome assembly GCA_014905375.1 of Phtheirospermum japonicum. Classification (NCBI taxonomy): domain Eukaryota; kingdom Viridiplantae; phylum Streptophyta; class Magnoliopsida; order Lamiales; family Orobanchaceae; genus Phtheirospermum; species Phtheirospermum japonicum. The sequence continues at coordinate 475,111 of BMAC01000618.1, read as the reverse complement.
TTTAAATCAATTTATTGTTTTTACGTGTTTAGATTAGGATTTTATTTTTATTTCGTATTCGTGAACAAACAAACACAAAAGGAACTTCCGAGCTTAGTTTTCCTTGAGAGACGATTCGGTTCAACTTACCAACCTACACACGATCCCGTTCTCTTGCGGGAGAGCTTTTAAATTTTTGACAAATCTTTATAAGTAGGTACACAAAAGTTCAAATCATTAGTGAATTTAGTTCTACCCATATTGATTCTTCACAATTAGGCCAATTTGATCTTTGCTGATATTTCAATAGAGCGTGGTTCGATATCATCGTGCTCTATGATTCCTTGAGAAACAGTGTATATATCATCAATATGTGTGGAGAATCTTTCCATCAACTCATATAACCCCTCATAGTACATTGAGATTTCTTTATTCTCTGGAATCATATTAAACATCGGAGCATCCTCCAATAATGATTCGTGGATATAAGTATAACCAGAGATAATACATGAGAGCAATTATCTTCATTGATGATCAATTTAAGTTGTGCCATACATGGAGTATTGATCGAACCAAGTGACCTCCTCTTGTTCCTTTTGGGAGTCACGACCTAAACCACACCTCCACTAAGTATGGTTGAAATATCTTAATCTGTGACATTATGCTACTTGTGGGGAATTTTAACCTTACATACACATTATCAGTTCGTATATATATGATCTCATCACTTTAGAAATTAATACTTCTATACTTTCAAGATAAATCATTCACTTTACTTTACTTTCACTTTACATAAAGAAATATAGGGATCAGAATGAGACAAAGTGTTAAACGATTCCTGTCGTTCCATTTTAGAAACTACTTTTTCTTATCTCCCCCCTGACGACAGGAAAACTGTCTCATAAAAGTGACAAATTCACGGATTTAGCTGTAAAGAGATCGTCTGTCAAAGGTTTCAAATAGTAGATGACTGTTAGAGATTCATATCCAACATAAACACTTAATCATCTTTAGAAACCCACATGAATGCACTGTGGGGCACAAGAGGCACGTATACTACGTAGCCAAATATGCGTAGGTATAAATTATCAGGCTTATATCCAAATACCAATCGGTATGTAAAGATATTTGGTTAGCAGTGGTTCGTAAATGAATACGTAAGAATTGCGTGCAATATTGCATAACCTTGTATTGACACAAATATATGAGTACGCATAAATATTGTCTTAGTCACCATCTATATCCTTTTCAACAGTGTCTTCTTTGAGACCTTACTGTATATGTACATTAAGGTATAAGATGCATTACATCGATCTTGGTTGAAATGCAATAGACATCAAATACTTTTGATGTAAAATCTCTAGCATTATGAGTCTTGGGTGCTTTATATGGGTGATGATTCCTCAATCATACTAAATGTGCTACGATTTTGGCAAGTGCAGTATTTGTATTGACAATACGTGCCAAAGCATCGATCAAAATCATAAAATACTTGAATAATCCGCATTTGAAATGGCTATGTCCACATATATCACCTAATATCAATGATAAGAATTATTATATTATACTTTTGGTCTTTAGCATACGCAGGTCTCAATAATACAATACTTCTAAGGAACAAGTTTTGAAAGAATAAGTGACGTATCTTTGAGATGAATGTATGTAGTGCTCCTAGTACTTTAGAATGCATTGGCTGTAAATGAACAGCATTAGGTCGACACAATACTGTAGATCAGATTTCTATCTCATTTTGTGTTTCACTCAAAATAAAAGATGTCCTTGTTAATTTCTTATAATATGGATCATCATATCATGACAAAAGTATTCATGTCAGTCGTGTCAAAACTTGAATGAGTCTATGTCCAAAAGTTCATTACTGGTCATATCTTATGATTCAATAATCAAAAAGTGGTAAAGTAAAATTACTAGATTGACTCACTAATTTCTCTAAAATGTGCTTTCTTCCACATAAATTAAAAGTATAGTTCCGTTCTCATAATGTATTTCTTAATGATAATCATCAACATGAATATCATCAAACTTCACAAGGTTTGTTTGGCTCTAGGTCCATACTGAGCTTTTATGACTTTAATGTACCACTAGGCATCAAGAACTTGTCACATATAAATATCAATTCAGTGAATAATTGTTTATTCTTCGACAAGTTCTCACATTCTTCAGAGATATTTAAATGACATACTTTTCATTCTTATATTTTATATTTGATAGGGCTGTACATATGCCAGACCTGTTTGGGGGTAGCTCTGGCCTGAAGTAGTCAGAATAAATTAAGAGAGGGTAGCTCATGTGGGCTTCTTCTGGGCGTAACTATCCAGAGAATCATTGAAGGCCTAAAGGCAGAGTCGAGCTGAGGTTCTGAGGATAGAAATTAAGCCTGTTCTTGGTGAAAGACCCGGATCAGTTCCTCTAGGAATAGAGCTCGTCCTCATAAGATCTAACCTGTTGAAGGACAGGAACATTAGCGGAAAAAAGAATGAGATCCCGACAGGTCAGCTTCTTGGAATTTTGATGAACTCCTAGGAAGTTGAGATAGCATGGAAGGGATGAAGATCTGAAATAAGGAAGACCTGGTCAGAACCAGGGTCTGACTCTTAGATTCCCAACAGAAAGACAAGTGGGACCACTTGTCAGAAAAAGTTGCCAAATGGCCCCTGATTTGGGGCATGTGCTCCTGAGATCCCATCTGGGGTCCCCACTAGGAGAAGCTATAAATATCTCAGCCCCCAAGGCTGAGAGAGGTATGTCATTCTCTTGAGCATTCTTGCTTTCTTTCTGGAAAAACACCTCAAACGCTTACTGACTTAAGCATCGGAGAGGTTTCCACCGGAAAAACACCGGTGGTCCTTTCTAACTCTTGTTTGTGGTGAAGATTAGAAAGGTGTTCAAGGTTCCAGGTGTTCTCAACATTGGTCATTTTTTGGGTTGAAACAATTGGCGCCGTCTATGGGAAGGCGATCAAGCTAAGGCGTGAGGTTTTCTTTTTATTGTATAGCTTCAGACGGTCTACGACGGAACTTGGTGGGAGAGCTCGGCGGAACCCCTAGTTCTGCTGCGCCGTGGGGAATGCCCAGGTCGATAGATACGTCGAGGATGGGGCTAGGAGAGACAGCCCCGCCGGCAGCGGCCGCGCCGGGCGTTACGCCGCCCCCACTCGGTAGATCTGTGCCACCTACTGGTGGTTCATTTAATGAGTCTTTCCTCTTGCAGTTTTCGGAGCTTATCAGCAAAGCTGTGGAGACAGCGGTGGAAAAGAAGTTTGCAGAGATGTCGGCGCCGCCATCTAACACACCACCGACACGAACCGCCCCGGTGGTGGGAACTGAGCCATTACGAGGCCAGTGCACGGATCGGACTCCTCTGCAGGACGGGGAAGAGAACTTCTCCACCTCCGATAGTGAAACCTCAAGCCAGGCTATTCCAGGCCTAGCTGAGAAGATGCAGAGCCTGCAAAAAGAGGTGCGGGAGTTTAAGAAAAAGATGGCAAGAACTAGCACAGTCCCGATACGGCGAGGCACCCTGTTCACGGAAGAGGTGATGCGCGACGAAGTGTCGGCCTCATACCGGTCTTTGGGTTTTGAATATAATGGGACCACAGATCCATGGGACCATTTGAGTAGATTTGAAATTGCGGCAGCCGTACACAAGTTTTCAGATGCGGTCATGTGTCGGGTCTTCCCGATGACTTTTACTAAATTAGCCCAGCTTTGGTTTAGTCAGCTGCCGCCGAGGTCTATCAGTAATTTTGATGAGTTCAGCTCGGCCTTTCTGCACCAGTTCACGAGCTATAGAAAGTATCAGAAAATGCCGCTCGAGCTTTTCAGTTTGAAGCAGAAAGAGAACAAGAGCCTCCGCGCTTACATCAGCAGGTTTACAACCGCTAAGCTAGAGGTGCCTTCCACGTCTAAAGAACTGTTGGTGAATGCTCTGGCTCAAGGCTTGAGAAGAGGAGAATTCTTTCAGTCATTGGTTGTTAAACCAGCGATGAAGTTTGGAGAGCTTTTGGAGCGAGCTGAGAAGTATATCCACTTGGAGGAGGCCTTGAAGATCAAGGACGAGGGAGAGAGGAAGAGAGAGAGGCCTGATCATGAAGAAAGAGGATTTGTGAAAAAGCCTAGGCCAGACCTGCCCGGAGGGAGACCTCGCTTTGATAGATACACTCCTTTGGCAACCCCACAAGGCGAAATCCTATAGGCAATTGAAAAGCATCCAGACCTGAAGTGGCCGAAGAACTACTCGCATAAGCCCAGGAAGGAAAGATCTGATCGTTTCTGTCGCTTCCACAATGAGTATGGGCACGACACTGACCAGTGAATGCATCTAAAAGACGAGTTGGAGAGGATGGTTCAGGCCGGACATTTGAAGGAGTACGTCCGGATGAGGAGAGAGGAAGCTAGATCTGGCAAAAAGAATTATGATCGATCTCTGCCAGGTAAGGGAGGCCAGGATAGGGTACTTACTGGGGTAAAACGATCTGATCAAGCCCATGTTATCCACGGAGAAATCCCGATGATTACTGGAGGGGAACTGGAAGAGCATTCTAAGCGAACGCAGCACAGTTACGTCAGAGCTGCAAAAGACTTAGTTCGCAAAACGCGTGATGTAGGACAAATGACCTCTACTCCTAACATCTGTTTCGGGTCAGAAGATGGCGATGGCATTTTAGCCCCACACATGGATGCTCTAGTTATAACTGCAACCATCACCAATTACAATGTGCGGAGAATTTTCGTGGATACAAGAAGTTCTGCTGACATTTTGTTTTATGATTGCTTTCGACAATTGGAATTGTTTGTTGAGCTGGAAGAGGTCACCACCTCCCTAGTCGAATTTGCAGGAGGAGCCCTGAAGCCCTTGGGAGCAGTGAGGCTCCTCGTGACGTTGGGAGAGGAGCCGTATAAGGTGACAAGGATGGTGCGTTTCTTGGTGGTGGACGCACCCTCCTCCTATAATGTCATGTTGAGGCGGCCATCTTTGAGCCAATTCCAGGCTGTCATATCAGTCTTTCATATGAAGATGAAGTTCCCGGCAGAAGATGGAACGGGAGAGGTCAGAGGTGACCAATATGCCTCAAGACAGACCTATGTTGAGTGCATCAAGAGGAATACCGAGGATGAGAGGCAGAGCAAGAAGGCTCGGATAGAGCAGCCACGGACAGCTCAAGCTCGAGGTGAGGAGGGATTGATGCTTGTAGAGGTCGTTCCGGGTGATGAGAGTAGAGTTCTCCGCGTGGGGACAACTCTTAGCCCAGAGGTCTTGACAGCCCTGGTGGCTTTATTAAGAGAGAATGCGGATGTGTTCGCATGGTCTCCTCAGGATTTAGTAGGGATTGATCCGGAAGTGATGGAGCATCGCCTAAACATCAGCCCAGATGTGAAGCCGGTAAAGTAGAAGAAGCAGAATTTCGGACCTGAGAAAGAGGCCATAATTAAAGCAGAGGTGGAAAAATTACTTAATGCCAAGCATATCCAGGAAATCCAATTCCCAGAATGGATCTCCAATGCTGTATTAGTTCCCAAAACCCAAGAAGATTGGAGAATGTGCATTGATTTTCGTGACCTTAACCGAGCTTGTCCGAAGGATCACTACCCACTTCCGAGGATTGATCAATTAGTTGATTCTAATGCTGGATGTGAGCTCCTGAGCATGATGGACGCCTCACAGGGTTACCATCAGATCAGGCTGGCGAAAGAGGATTGGAAGAGAGTAAGTTTTATCACCCCGAAGGGTACCTACTGTTATGTGGTCATGCCTTTCGGGCTAAAGAATGTCGGCGCCACATACCAGAGGTTAGCAGATAAAATGTTTAAAAATCAGCTTTGGAGAAACATGGAGGTATACGTGGATGATATGCTAGTCAAGAGCATCAAGGCAACCTCCCATGTGAATGATCTGAAAGAGACCTTTGCTACACTGAGAAAATACCGAATGAAGCTTAACCCTAAAAAATGCGCGTTTGGGGTAAGAGCTGGCAAGTTCCTTGGGTACATGGTTACGGAGAGGGGGATTGAGGCCAACCCAGAAAAGGTACGAGCAATTATGGAGATGCAGGCACCCAGGAAGGTTAAAGAAATGCAGTGTTTAGCGGGACGTATTAATGCCTTGAGCCGATTTGTCTCACGCTCGGCAGAGAAGAGCCTCCCTTTCTTCCAAGCTTTGCGTAAAAAAGCCCGTTTTTAGTGGACTATAGAATGTGAAGATGCGTTTAAAATGTTGAAAGAACACTTGGCTGGCATGACCTTGCTAACAAAGCCTATTCTAGAAGAACCCCTTATCTTGTACGTATCGGTTGGGCAGCAAGCAGTTAGCTCTGTCTTGATTCGAGAAGAAGGAAAGGTACAGAAACCAGTCTACTACTGGAGTAAGGTCTTACACGATGCCGAAGTGAGGTATGTAGAGGTAGAGCGGGCAGTACTAGCTCTAGTAGGCACAGCCCGGAAAATTGCGCCCATATTTCCTCTCACATAGTATAGTCGTGCGGACGAACACCTGCCGTTGAAAGCCGTCATGGATAAGCCAGAGGCGTCGGGGAGACTGGTCAAGTGGATAATTGAGCTAAGCGGATTTGATATTAGCTTTGAGGCCAGAACGGCAATTAAAGCCCAGGCCTTAGCTGATTTCATGCAAGAAATGACTGGTCCTCCGGGAGAGTTGAAGAAATGGACGATTTTCACGGATGGCTCTGTCTGTAACCAGGGCTGTGGAGTTGGAATTGTTTTAACGGATCCAGCAGGCATTTCCACTGAGTTCCCCATTCGAATGAGCACAACATTTTCTAATAACGCTGCTGAGTATGAGGCCCTTCTAAGAGGAATTCAGATGGCGAAAGACCTGGGTGCAGAGCAAGTGTGCGCCAGGGTAGATTCTCAGCT
>BMAC01000618.1:424156-450610 GCA_014905375.1 Phtheirospermum japonicum | reverse complement strand
ATTATTCAATCTAATGGTCAAGATGAGTCCCTAGGTTCACATATAATGACGGGTTCTCATTTGAACTCAACCCTATATATATATATATATATATATATTTGGTTTTTAAAGTATTGATATGGACTTTTAAAATATAATTAGACAATTTGATATCGATATATTTTGAATTGGCTTCATCTAGATTTATTAAACAATTCAATAATGTACGACTGAGTTTCACATTTAAATACATTTAGAGTTTAATTAATCTTAGAATTTTTATAATGTTCAATTGATTAAACTTATTAACATAGATTTGTTAAATTTTATCCCACCAAATATATTTGTTGATAGTCAATGTTGCCTCAAAGAACACATGGCCAAAATCAGGACCAAATAGAGCCAAGCTAGTGCCAAAACGCACAAATAACTTATTTTTAACACAATGAAAGCTAGGTGCCATGTAGATCCTAGGTCTGGCTAATCATTTAATGTTGATCAGTGCAAGTAATCTAGCTCGCTTAGCTCCTAGGCCAGCAAGCACAAACGCAACCACCGCCCAAAGAAACTTCCACCGTGTCGAGCTATGCATGACCGAGACGATCTCACAAAGACACATCATTCGGCTCGCGATTCAGGCGTGGCTCGGCATCCCACAAAATTTCGCACCCACTCTAGATCACGCATACACCATGCCACGGCCGATCAGGATGCGCCTTGGGCTCCGACTAAGACTCAGCCGACCTGGGCAAAGAGCCAAGCCATTTGGCAACGACAACTCCATCTAACACATGCTGCTGAACCAACCAGGTTGTCACCGCCAACTTGAAAATGCACCACCGGCACGTGTTAGACGAGATGGGACAAGACACCTCCGACTAGGTTCTTAAGGATCAGGATGCCACTGCCGACCTAGTCATGTATCACCAACACATGCAGGCATAATCGGGTGGGACACTGCTGACCAGGTTCTAGAGGACAAGTTTGCCATCGCTGACTTAAACATGCGTAGTTGATATATGTTAGACGCGATCGAACAAGACACCGCTGACCAGGTTTTGGTCGACCAGAATGTCACCGCCGACCTATTAACATGTCACCGGCACGCGCCAAGCACAATCAAGTGGGACACCATCGATTAGGTTTCGGTCGATTGAGCCGAACTAAATGTCCTTCAAAATTAAATCTAGTTAAACAATACACGTCTACTTTGAAAAGGTTTAAGTTCACCCGCAAGAGAATGGGTCCACTGTAGACTGGCAAGTTAACTCGAGTTGAATCTCTCAAGGAAGGCTAATTGGAGGTAGTTTTTATGTTTATTTTTACGAACGAGAAAATGATAAATTGTTAATCTAAACACGCGAACAAAAGGATTTTTGTTTGATCATTTATAATAACTACGATGATGATTTCAACTACGAGCAATGAAATCAATATCTTTTAAAATATTAATAAAATGGGGGTCTGGGGCCTTATAATCGTCTCCACGATCAATTGGCGTTTCATCGAACACTTAGTCTACGAGTTGGGGTTTAATCCCAATGTGTAGATCAAATGCCCGACAATCCCAATCAATGGTTCTAAATGATTCCAAGCACTAGACCTGTAAATCCTAACTAACAACCATCAATAAGTTCAATAATTCAATATAAAACTTAACTAACAACGCAAGAACATCACAATAAAACAAGAAACACATAATCGAATGAAACATAAATTGGAATAATCTAAGAAAAGAAACTGAAAGCTTACTTGAAATTAACGGAAGGTATTAACGTACAACCTAGGAAATCCATGAATCACCACTAATCTACGTTCGACGTACAAGCAATGATTAAGAATCTAACATATACTAAAGTCTGGAAAACTAAAGTTTGAAATGGGAAAGAGAAAATATAATGAAGAAAGATTTAAGAACACTCTTGGGTTGTCATCCCCAAGAGGTTCGAAAATGTCCTCTCGACCAAGTCTGTCACGAACTAGACGATGGGTTATGCCTAGTGGATCCATCCCGTTATGGCTGAGGTTTTTGGCCCTCCAAAACCCTCCTTTTCCGCCTGGGTAGCTGAAAGATATTTTGAAATCACGAGTTGTAACGTTCCATCCGGCCGGATGGTTAGAAGCATCTGACCGGATGGGATACACTGTCAGCCAACCGGATGTGAGTCCAGTGTCAGCCAATGTGGCCGGATGTCAGATCCATCCCACCGGATGTGAGTCCAGTGTCAGCCAATGTGGCCGGATGTGAGTCCATTATCAGCCAATCCGGCCGGATGTCAGATCCATCCAACCGGATGAGTGTCCTTGTGGCTACTTCTTGGCGCTGATTTTCTCGTCCTTATCTCTAGATTCTCGTAACGATTTACGAGCTTTATCCTCTTGAAGTCCGAGGATCATTAAGTGCTCTAGCTGCATGAGAAAACATAGAAGTCATCTCAAAAGGACCAATAAACGATCGTAAAATCGAAAAGTTAAGTAAAAGCTGTAAAATGCACAATTATGCAAAATAGCCTAATCTCTACCCAAAAAAGATAACAAAACGATATAAACATGACTCGAAACATATACAAAACTCATGATAAATACGTACAAATCACCGATCAAGTTATCACAACTGACCTAAACACGCCAGCATGTTATACGCGATCGGATAAGACACTGCCGACCAAGTTCTGGTCGATCAGGATGCCACACACGACCTGAACACGCACCAACAACAGGTGTTATATGCGATTGGACAAGACACCACCGACCAGGTTTTGGCATATCACCGTTGACCTGAACACGTGCCACCAGCATGTGTTAGACACGATCAGACGGGTACGCACTGACCAGGAGTCCTCCGACGACCTGGTGACACACCACCTGACTAGTACACAAAAGACACCACCGTGCGCAACGACTGAATCTTCATCTCATCAGCTCGACAAAGCTAGTGGTCCAGTGCAGGATCGCATATTCGGTGGGCCCACATAACTTTGTTCAAGACATTTCAACCAAGCTGGCCTGGACATGTTACCAAGAAACTGAATAGGATTTGTTCAACATTGACACAAAATGAGATAGGCAATAAGGTGGAAAATGCGTAATTAAGGTTAGGGCTTGGGTTAACTTATTTTCAAAGAAACTAAGCGGCCAATGAGATAGTGACACGTGTTCAATTAGGTTTTTGAAGGAAACCTATAATTAGCCTCTTCAAAAGAGAGAGAAAAGGGACACATTTTAAGAGAGAGGAATAAATAGAGAGGATTTTAGAGAGAGAAAGCTCTTGTAAGTCAAGAGTTCACATAAGGATCCAGTTAAGGCCGGTCCGAGCTAAAAAAATGAATAAAATAACTACGCACTTTTTCCTACCTGTTGTTATCGTTTATATTTGTTGACATGTTTATTCTAATTGTTATATTTGGTTAAGCTACATTTAGCTTAAACAAAATGGTGTTAGAGGTGGACCTTTGTAACGAACATTTGCTATAAAATTGCTAAGTCGACTTGAAATAGCTACTCCACCATAATAGTCGTTGAGCTCCTCCAGATCTTGAGTTATTCTCATTGTTTTTTCATTTTAAGGGGTTGAACACTAGCTCTACGACTCATTTTGAGGAGCTAAACATCAATTCTCTAGCTCTCAATTTTTTTCAAGTTTTTCATTTTGAGGAGCTAAACATCATATCTTCAGCTCAAGTTTTTTCAATTTTTTTCATTATGAGGATCTGGAAATCAGTACACTAATCACGAGAGTCAAATCCAACATTTCATTTTTGGGCATATTTTGGTTTTTTCTAAGTTTGAGTAGTAGCTTGTTAGCTCTACGATCATGATGAGCCCATCAGAAAGTTCTAGACGGGATTTTGGAAAGGACATCCGAAAAAGACTATTCAGTCCGACCCTAACAATCTAAGCCCCGAGAAAGTATAATCACTAATCTAGCACCCCGCATTCGCTAAGAAGTTTGAAGAAATGATGAAGAATGTGACAATAGCAATTATGACACCTCAAATTGTGGTTGGCGCTAAAGCAGATGCCGAGCCACTTGAGAGCCACTCTAAGTTGGATCTGGTCCAAGCTAAAATTTGGGACCAGAGAAAAAGAAAAATCGATGAGGATTTTGAGTTTAATGCTAAAGCCAAGCTCGACAGACCTCCTCTGACATGGCGCTTGACATTCTCATCACCCCAAAATGTTCCCACTCAGCTCAAAAAGATGACCCGCAAAGCCCCAAAAGACACCCTCCACCCCTCTTAATAGTAGAAGCCAGGCTGAGCTAAACATACATCTCCCACAATGGATCTTTAGCAATGATTTGGCCAAACTGAAGTATCTCAAACAATGAATTGTCGAGTTGGAATCCAATAAAGCGGCATACTCCGCAACAAATTCATGTTAGATAACTCAATCCATCTGAAATTTTAGCTCGAATGTGGTGATAAGTCACCTCTGTCTGCCCAGCTCCTTTCAAATCAATTGATTGGGAAACTAAAAGTCCCGTCGATATCTCTCTATTAGAGCAACAGTGACCCAGATTCACATTTGAGCCATTATCAAAACTATATTAACATTCTCGACAAAATTGATGCATATCATTTTCGCGTTTTCTCAATGACCTTGGATGAGGTCTCGTTGAGGTGGTACCAATCATTGCAATGTCATTCAATCTCCTGGTGGGCACAGTTGAGGTCATCTTTTTGAGGACACTTTCTAGTGTCCAAGACGGCAGTTGCTCCTAAAAAAGCCTTCTCTACCATCATGCAACAGCCTAACAAGTCATTGAAGAGCTACGTGTCTCAACTCACCAATAAAGTTTCAGATACCAACCGTGTGATGATGAAGCCTTTCTCATATTAACATAAAAGAGGCTCTCAAAAAGTTTAACTTCCAAGTGGATAAATAACCAACAAGACCTGGAAAATTTTCAATAGTTCCTAGCTTTAGCCGCATCTCAGATAACTACTGAACAAAACATGGAAGTTCCGATCATCACATTTCTGCAAAACCAAAAAGCTCCAGCTCAACAAAGCAAGAAGAGGTTGAGCAAACTAGACCTCAAAGACCAAACATGACTGAGCCCATAAACATGGTTGTCCAGTAGATATGGTCCAGCTCATCAAAAGATCCGACCTAAGACATAAAGAAAACCCAAGGCATTAGCCAACTCTAAGGTATAAGCCAACCAAAGGCATTAAGTCAATCAAAAGTGTTGAGCCAAACTAAACATTAAGCTAAATAAAGGCGTTGAGCCAACCTAAAGCATTAATCCAAACAAAGGCATCGAGTCATCCTAAGGGGTTAAGTCAAACAAAGGCGTTGAGATAACCTAATGCGTTAAGCCATCCAAAGGCATTGATCTGACCTAAGGCATGAAGTTAAACAAAGTCATTGAACAGACCTAATGTATTTAGCCAAACAAAGGCATTAAGTTGACCTAAGGCATGAATCCATCCAAAGGCATTGAGCCGACATTAAGACAAACAAAGGCATCGAGCTAACGTAAGGCATTATACTAAATGAAGGCATTGAGCCAGCCTTAAGGCATCAAGATAAACCAAGGCGTCAAGCCAACTTAAAGCATCAAGCTAATTAAAGGCACTCTAGCCGAACTAAGGTATTAAATCAACTAAATATGTTGAGCCAATTTAAGATAATTAGCCGACTCAAGGCACTTAAATAAAACGGGGGAGTTAACATCAGTCCATGAGGAGCTAATTTCCTGAGTCGACCTCACCTCACGGGAAGGTCGGCACATAAAAAAAGGTTTTCCAAAGAAAAGCCAACACAAGGCACTTTAAATCTAAATTTTCATGAGAAACTGATTCCTCATGTTGACCTCAGCTCATAGGAAGGTCGACACAAAAAAAAGGTTTTTCAAAGAAAAATCCAACACAAGGCACTTCAAAAAAATCAAAATTTTCATGAGGTGTTGATTCCTCACGCCGGCTTCAGCTAATGGGCAGGTCAGCACCAAAAAATATGGGGGAGCTAACATCAGTCCATGAGGAGCAGATTTCCCAAGTCAACCTCACCTCACGGGCAGGTCAGCACAATAAAGTCTAAATTCTCATGAGGAGCTGATTGCTCGCGTCGACCTCAAGTCACGAACAGGTCGCCAAAAAAAATGAGGGAGCTAACATCAGTAATTTAAGAGTTAATTTCCAAAGTTGACCTCACCTCACGGGTAGGTCGACATAAAAAAATAAATTTTCATGAGAAGTTGATTTCTTGCGTCGACCTTAGCTCACAGGCAGGTCATTATCAAAAAATAGGGGAGCTAACATCAGTCCATAAGGAGCTGATTAACCGAGTCGACCTCACCTCATGGATAGGTCGGCACACATACACAAAATAAAAAGGAGGGTCAAAGAAAAATCCAACACAAGGCACTTTAAGAACATCTAAATTTTCATGAGGAGCTAATTGCTTACATCAACCTCATCTCACAGGCATGTCAACACCGAAAAAAATTAGGAGAGTTAACATCATCCCGTCAGGAGCTGATTTCCCAAGTCCACCTCACCTCATGGGCAGGTAGGCATGAAAAAATTAAATTGGGGGAGCTAACATCAGTCCATGAGGAATTGACTCCTCTCGTAGACCTCAACTCATGGGTAGATCGGCACCAAAAAGAAAAGGTGGCTACCTCAGCCCCTAAGTAGCCGACCATGACAGGACGACCTCAGTCCATGAGGAGTCGAACCTAACACAAATTTTTTCAAAAAAACATGAAGTTAACTCAAGAATAAAATGGTCAATCTACCTGAAGTCCAAGCTCCAAAAAGTTTTTCAAAGACGCTAAGTCAACTCAAAGAACTTTGAATAGATTCCTAATACAAAAGAGTCAAGTTGAAGTCCACCAAGAGCCTCTGAAATCTGTCCACAAAGGATCAAGAAAGTTATCCAGAGGCAACCCATCGGAATTTGTCCCACCAAAGACTGAGCATAAATTCACACACAAGGTGCCGAATCGGTGACTTGCCACATACGTTCTCTAGGTTTCGACTAGGAGATAATGTCAAAATCTTTTAAGAAAGTGCTCTAGGATAAATGATGAGAAAGAAAAACCTAATCAAGACAAGATGGTTTTGTCAAACCAATGTAGATCGACGAGCTCGCGATAGTTCCCCAAGGAATGACACGACCGATCATTAACATGTCACTAATTGTGTTCTTTAGGGTCGATATACACAAGTATGAGTATGATCCCGACTACTCCAAGTCGACTCTGCACTCAGGGGTCTGTTTATATTTGGTCTTACCTCAAAGAACACATGGCCAAAACTGGGTCCACATAGAGCCAAGCTGGTTCCAAAAGGCACAAATAACTTATTTGTAACACGTTGAAAGCTAGATTCCATATAGATCCTAGGTCGGGCTAATTATTTAATGTCAAGCAATTCAAGTAATCTAGCTCGCTCATCTCTTAGGCCAAGAAGCAAAAATGCAACCACCACCCAAAATAACTGCCACCGTGTCGATCTACACATGGCCGAGCCGACCTCACAAAGACACGCCATTCAACTAAGTAGTTCAGATGTGGCTTGACATCCCATCTAATATCTCGCCTGGTCCCGATCATGCGCACACCATGCCACGTCCTATCAAGATGCACCTTAGGCGCCGACCATGATTCAGCCGACTTGGGCAAAGAGCCAAGCCATATGGCTACGACAACTCCATCTAAAACATGTTGCTGAACCAACCCAACTCTGCCTTGGACACCAACCAGGATCGTGGCCGACCAGAATCTCATCTGTTACATGATCACACATCACTAGCATGCACCAGGCATAATCGGGTGGGACACCGCCTACCAGGTTATCACTACCGACCTGAACACGTGCCATGGACACGTGTTAGACTCGATTGAACACGACAACGTTGACCAGGATGCCACTGCCGACCTAGTCATGCATCACCAACACACGCCAGGCACAATTGGGTAGGACACCGCTGACCAGGTTCTGGTTGACAAGGTTATCATCACCAACCTGAACACACATCGTCGATACGTGTTAGAAGAGATCAGACAAGATACCGCCGACATGGTTTTGTCGACCAAGATATCACTGCTAACCTAGTAATGTGTCACCGGCATGCACCAGGCACAATTAGGTGGGATATTGTCGATTAGTTTTTGGCCAATCTTGTCCAACCTGAACATGCCTGCACGTGTTAGACGCAGTTGGACAAGACACTGTCGACCAGGTTCCGATCGATTAGAGAGTCACAACCGACCTGAACACACGCCACCAGCACATGTTAGACGCGATTGGGCAAGACACCACCGACTAGGTTCCCGCTAACCAGGATGTCACCGCCGACCTGAACACATGCCACCAACACGTGTTAGACATGGTCAGACGGGTACCCGTTGACCATGATGCCTCTATCGACCTGGTGACACACCACGTGACCATTACCCATACACCACCGCACGCAAAGACTGACTCTTCATATCATCAACTTGGCAATGCCAGTGGTCCCGCATGGGAACACGTGTTCAGTAGGCCTCCATAACTTTGTTCAAGACGTTTCAACCAAGACGGCCTGGACGGGTCATCCAAGAAACTAAATAGGATTGGTTCAACATTGACACAAGATGAGATCCGCAATAAGGAGGTGAAAGCATAATTGGGGTTTGGGTTTGGATTAACTTATTTCCAAAGAAACTAAGCGACCAATGAGATAGTGGCACTTGTTCAATTAGGTTTTCAAAAAGAAACTTATAAATACCTCTTCAAAAGAGAGAGAAAAGGTACACGTTTTTCGAAAGAGAAATATATACAGAGGATTTTAGAGACAGGAAATTCTTGTAAAGCAAGAGTTCACACTTGGATAAGAATTCGGTTAAGGACGATTTGAGCTGAAAAAAGGATTAAATAATTACGCATTTTTTTCTACGTGTTTTTATCATTTCTTATTATTGACCTGCTTATTTTAGTTCTTATATTGATTGGGCTAAATTTAGCTTAAACAGTATTTATATTTTTCTTCCCAAAATGAAAATGTTTATAGGAGTTTCTTTGTTAAATACAAAAGAGACCAAATTAAAACTATATCAATGTTGAAATTGACTCACGCAAAGATATGAGATATACCCACATGCCATTGATGGAATTAGCTCGGGCCTCAATGTTTCATTGATGATTTTCACAATTTTCATATAATTAAGGGCAATACATTTGTCAGGCCTGACTAATATATCATTTAACAGGCCAAGATTTAATACCAATCCATTATAAGTTCAAGAATTAATAAATTATAGTAAAAGATCAATATATCACAGTACTAATATATCATAGTATAAAAACCACACATCATAGCATGGGTCAGAGATTTATGAAAAATCAATATTTTTTAGTACAAGAACTAATATATCATAATGCAAAACCAATACACTATAATATCAGGTCAGATGACCTAATGGGTCCCGTCAATATAGCCTAACTCAAGCGTTTGCCTATAAATTAAGTGATGCGACATGAAGTAATTTTGTACGAAGCAATAGAGTATGTATAAGGTAAGTAATATATAATGAAAATCACAATTCTTTTTTTTTTTTATCCAACCATATATTTCTTTAAAAATTGTATGATATGTATGGTAATATTATAGTATCTAGAAATTTATTTAATGAATCTAAAAGTTAAAATGGCTAGTAAACTTGATTTTTTTTTCCAACATCAATTATAAATATTGATCGTTTTATTAAACTTTTATTTAATAAATCAAAAGGATTAGAAAATTATAAATAAATATAAAAATTAAGAAGTCGGGTAAATGAAAGAACATATTCTTAATTCCAAATAATTATTCAATATGTTTCAAAGTAAAATACCCTAAAACATAGAAAGTTTTATAAAATAATATAAATATTTGTAAATCAAATAAAAATATTATAATGAAATATGTGAGATTCATGAAATTTAGTACACTATAGTTTTATAAAATTCAAACTTGAGAATACAATTGAATGAGTTTTAAAACCCATACAACGCTCATTAATATCTATTTAGTCAAGAAATTGAAAAACAAAAGTTTTATTAAAACTATTACATTATATAATTTATAATTTATTTTTGTTATTCCCACGTACAATTTTGATTATATTTTTTTATAGTAAACACGTGTATGAATGTAATTATATTTTCATTAACTCATAATTTACCAGTGATGGTTATTTATTTTATTATCAAATTTATCAAATCATTTTTTAGAATTTTTATATTTATGTAATATATATATATATATATATACACACACACACACACACACACACACACTATTTTAATACCCGTGTCACACGAGATTTATTGCAAAAAAGATTATTTGAGATAATTACAGTACTTTAAATTTAAAGATGTCGTATTCACAACGTATCATGTCTTGAACCAATATTTAATCTCTATTTATTAATTATTATATTATTAAGTAACTTTGTTTTTTAATGTTTATAAATCTCTTTTTATTAGTTATTGTTATTAATTAGTTTTGTATCTTAATATTTAGATTGAAATAGTTAATAAGTTTTAGTTATATACTTAGAAAAAATCAAAATATTCTCACCCACTGTCTGATTGTCTGATTCTACTGGGGTCTAGTGAATATTTATTTATTTATTTATTTATTTATTATTATTATTATTGTTATATAGTATTATATTTTTATGTTTAGATTTAATTCATTAATAATATTTGGTTACATACTTAGATTATTACAAATAACTTGTAACTTATTTAGTATATCTTAAATTATAAAAATAAAATTATTTCAACTTTTATCAGAAATAAAAATTATAATTCAACTTATATAGATCTTTTTCTAATTAAATATGACTTATTTATATTGTTATATTAGGAGAAAATTATTTAATTAGGCAAAATTAAATATGATAGAAAAAAATATCTAATTAGGTTACATATAATAAAAGAAAAAATTTTGAATTAGGTAAAATATAATCATATAAAAATATTAAATTATTTAAAAGATAATAAAAAAAATATTAAATTAGGTAGATATTAGGCTCGGATGATACCGAAGTACTGGAATCTTTTGTAGCAAACGAAGCATGGTAATTAAACAAATGAGTTAGCAGGATTGTGCATTAATATATATGGGTGATATTAAACGTAATTGCTTTTAAAATACTACATATAGGATTTACGACGAGCGTTTTTAATAATGAAAAATAAGCTACTAATACTTGTATATTTAATAAAATATTGTTAATAATAGTATTTTTAACACTTGATATAATATAAGGTTATTATATAGCAGAATAATCTTCTTATATATTTAATATAATTACAATAAAAATAATGTTACATTGGAAGTTATTTCAATAATACATCAAAGTTATTGTCTAATAATGATATTTTACCGTTCATTCATATCTTTACAATGACAAGAGTCAATTGCAATTATATTTGAACAATTGATGAATAAATATATATCAACAAAAATTTAATTCATCACCATTTTAATATATTATTAAATTATTACCTAAGGCAATTCATGTAGTTTTTTTTAAGAATGTGAAAATAATATCAAAGATTATTTAAATAAATAATATAAAATTATAATTATATTACGCTTAAAAATACTTATAAAAGTTTTATAGCCAATTCAATTTTCGCTCACCTAAGGCGCTAAAGTTGTTTAACCTAGCGTGACCGATGCTTTTTTTTTTCTTATTTATATGAACAAGAATGTCTTGACATAGATCGTTAATATTGAGAAATAAACTATGGATATTTTATACATCAATAAAATCTAAATTGAAAATAATAGTATTTTTAACATTAGATATTAAAATAAACTAATATTTTATAGTAGTACTATCAATTTCAAAGTAAAATAAATATTATATAATTTAATGTATTATAATTAATTAAGTTGCAAACATATGAATATAAGTTCATAAGTTCAAATTATGTGTTTTGTCAACGATATTAATAAAAACGTCTTTAAAAAAATAAAAAGAGAGATAAAGAAACTCAACAAAAATATTAATAAAAATATTTTTTAAGAAAAAGTAAAAAAGAAAGACAAACAAAAGGATGTAGAATTCAGTATATAAGAAAATAATTATTTCCTTGAATTTTATCTCGCATAAATAACAAGAAGATCAATTAGACTTTTTTACATAACCATTGATATATGACAAATAAGAAAATGTAAAATAGAAATGTAATTAATTTATTAAAAACTCGTTCATTTGCTACGGAGCAAGTTGCTAAAGAATAGACTTATTGAATAACTTAGGCTCGATATTTGGCTGAGATGGTTTTTCAGGAATTTGGACATTATCAACAGGTGACCGCCTAGACAAAGTTTTTACAACATTCATATTACCCAACACTTTTAAGAACATGTAAAGTTTATAAGTTCATCGGGACGACCTGTAATTAGGGGTGAGCATTCGGTCGATTCGGCCGAAAACCGAACCGAACCGAAATACAGCCCATATCAAATGAACCAAACCCATTACAAAACCTTGTACACAATTTAATGAATAAAGAAATCTACTCTTCTTGGCACGAAATAGTGCAAGAGTGAAGAGGTAAAACTTTAAACAAGAAACTCTGGGCCCAATTTAAAGCTCTGAAATATAAATGGGCCACATACTGCCACCCAAAACCCAATAAGCCCAGATGGCAAACTAACTATTGAGAACCAATTCGTAATCCTTAGGGCTCAATAGAACAACTGAGGGACCCTAAAATCCAAACATTCCCAAATCCGCCATGTGCATTTCTTAACCTTCGCTGAAATTCCCACTCCGATGCGGTGCCTGTGTGTTCATATACGGCGGTGCGCGGCGGTTTGGTGACGTATTTCCGGCAAGTGTTAGAGATTTGGTTCAATTGCCCAGCTCTGCTACTGAAAACCCTAAAAAAAATCAGGGTTTCTGATTGTTGAAAAGGGGGCGATGAGGTCTCCGAGATGGGGTTATTTTAGGATTATTACAGGAACCTTACTTGGTGGGATGCTAGGGTTCTATTTTATGCATCGCGCCGAGCTTAAGTACAAGGTTTGTTTGTTTGATTTTCACCTCTCTCTCTCTCTCTCTCTCTTTCTTTCTTTTTTTTTTAGATCTGGGTATATGATTTTTTTGTAGTTACGTTTTTGTCTATAATCGTTTGTGCAGGAGATGTGGAGTGAGAGATTGAAGAAGTACGAGGAAGAAATGAACAAGAGGAAAGCTCAAGAGGCAGAGTCGAATGAGTCACTCTGATATTTTTCTTTTTTTTTTAAATAAAAAATTAATATTTTATGAGCAATTTAGGAAATTCTGTTGAAGTCCGCTTGAATGCATTTGTAGTTTGTTTGTTTTTTTGGGGTTTGTTAAAGATGAAGAACTAGTTAGTAGTTTTAGTGTGGAATTATGCACTAATGACACCAATCTTTCCAATAAAGTTGCAAGCTTCGGCATGTTTGTTTTTCGGCTCTATCAAATTTCAAGTTGTTTATGATTGGATATAGAGTGATAATTACAATTAGTACTAGACGTTATAAAAACATGAACCAAGACTAAATAAATAGTATCGGCAAAAAGCAACCCCAATACAACAAGTCAATAATTTAGATTAGTACAACACAAGAAGAACTATTTTATAGATAAAACTAGATACAACACTAAAAGTTGCAACAGAAATAGCACAATCAGCTACATATTGATGGAGACAACAATTAGAACAACAGAACAGAATACAATTTCCGGAGCTACAAAGTAGGATGCTGCCCCGGAAAATGGTGAGGGTGCAGGGGATGCGTCCTGAGAAATCTGGTGCGGAGACATCACCTCCACCGTCAATCTTTGCCCGCTTCTGCAGTGATCCGGGTTAGCACTGATAAAAAATACGGGTCCGGGCCGCTCCATATTGATCACGGTGTTTCCGTTTTTGAACACGGTTACGGCATGGCTTGAGTTACAGTGATAGTATCCCCATTTGTCCACCACCACCACTGTATCCTTCTTGTACTCGAAACCTATCTTAGAACAAATTATGCAAAAATAATTTTTAAAAATAAAATGAGACAAATCATATACCATACTAATACTTAACATGGCATTATAAAATTCAAGAGTTTCTTAGAGGAATAAATGCATCACATTCAGTTGAGATAATTTAATTGCGTAAAAAAAGAAAGGCTAAAAATAATAATTCTGATTTTATCATTAAAAGTTCCACGTAGCAAATGAGATATTACAAATCGGTATTTTCTAATTAGACTAAATCTCGTCCCATTTCGTATTTATTTTTTTTATTTAGCCTTAAATTGATAAATTTAAACTCACGCAGAGAATCTCCAACGTGGAATTTGGCGGTTGCGGCCCACCGGACATACATTTCAGTCTCGTTGGCGGCGGGCTGCCGCCAACCTTCGTCCCCGCCGACCTTGAACTCCTCCGCAGAGCTTGTGATGATGAGTAGGAACAAAGTGGCAAAGCACAAACTCATAAAAGAAGCCATTTTCCCTCAAACTCTTGCAGTAAATAATAAATATGCTCTGTAAAAAAAAGAAGCAACAAAATTCATTCATTAAAACAGTAGGACTTGGGGTACCAAATTATATACGTAGGTATATGGGATGTTTTAGTGGAATTTTCAAATTCTATGTAACTTGCAATAGACGTGGTAATGAGCACGGGCACGGCGGTTATTGTTAGTTAAAGATCGTGGTGGGTATCTGTGTTTGACTTGGTCTGAGCCCAGACCCAATATATGTTTACTACAAGTATGACCAAGGGAAAAATACATAACTACACATGTTTTTAAAAAAAAACTCAAATACACGACCCGACAACTATTTGTTCTTCCTCGACTGTTCTGTTTTCATGAAAAACAAAAAATAAAAACAAGAATTTTAAACGAATAACAACCCGAAAAACAAGAATTTTAATCAAGAAGTTGTATAGAAAAGTAATTTAGGTATTTTATTAGGAACCAAGTGTACATGTTTTCAACGGGTAAAACAAAACAACTCATGCAACAACCTATAAAACACAGTATTTTATCAAAAATATTTATGAAGAAAATAATTGAAGCAATCGAATGGATAACCATAACTAATACGCTAGATTAACTATATAACCCTTTAATTTATTTATTTTTAAAATTATTGGGGGTTTTTAATTAGTTATAACTAGAAGTGGAATTGTAATGAAACAATGATCTTATTTGTACTAAGATATATATAGCTATGATTTATAATGATATATTAAAACTTCTTTCTATAACTTTTTTTTGCATGATTCAAATATACACAAATCTTAATGTTACATATTTTTTCTTTAAAAATATTTAACTACTTGATATTTCTAAAAAAGGTTTCTTCAATATGTAAAATATTATATTGAAGAAAACATTTAAATGGATAATTTAAATAAATGAATTACTGTCATTGAGTCAAATATAAATCAATATAAATCATAACAGAACAAGTTTGTTTTAATTAGTCCACATTCAATATTTGATATCATCTAAGAATGAGGAAGTTGAAGTGAAGTTTGATTTAAGTTTAGAATTATTGTAATAATGATAACAAGTTTGTTTTAATTAATCAAAATTCAATACTCCTTTCGTATCGTTCTATTTGTCGTAATTTAGAAGAAAAAAATTATCTCGTTCTATCTGTCGCATTTACATTTTCAAGAGATTATCATTGTTACTTTTCACTTTCCCAATAAAAAATAAATGTTACTTTACTGTTTTTACCCCTACTTTTATCATTTCATACTTTAAATTATTTTAAACAAGAGAATATTTTGATCATTTGATACCTATAATTATAACACCAATCATTTTTCTTAATCTTCGTGAGTTTAAATACAATAATCAAAGAAGGAATGTTAGACGACATGCTGGGACAAAATACTAACATTTGGTAACACACAGTGCGAATAATAAGAACACAAAGCCTGTGAGTTTAACACTACTAGTCGTGACCTAAGGCCAAAAAAGATACTACTAGAAAACGGTGTAATAGTCTTACAGAAGATATTAATATATGAAAAACTTCTGAACGAGTTGATTATTTTAGTCAGCAAAGAGTCATCCATACAATCTTCAATGTTATCAAACACGAGCAAAAAGAATGGCAGCTTCTCTTTCTTTGCAATAATTGTTTATGTATTCTCTGAAAACCTCCGTATGAAGTCCAAGTTCTTAGATATTTATACACAAATGTGCATCTTCATCTTTTAGAGGAGTACTAAAATATCAAAAGAGAATTAACCAATATCTTGATATTTTAAGAAATAAGATAATTATGAAAATACACTTTACTATTACTAAAGGATTCTTACCTTACCTTATATGACTTAGGCTACAAGATAAATACATGTACATAAATAAAAGAGTTCTAAAACATTAATAAGTCTAGAAAGGAAAATAAAATAATTATTTCAATTAATTAAAAGGAACGTAAGAATAAAATTCCTATTAATCTCCCCCCTTTTGCCTTTCTAAACAAAAAATAACCAAAAAAACTCCATCTGGATAAGAATCCTACAAAATATGTTAGTCATGGGAATGGAACAAAGAGAGCAACACCAATATGTAAATAAAAAGGTTAGACAAGAAAACTTCCCAACTAGAGCAAGCAACACATCAATTGATGGTTCCACTAAGTGAAATTGGTGTCCTGTAGCTAAAACAGTAACATCCCATGGTGAGCATCATTATCAGCAACAACTTTACCAGGTTTAACAATTTTACCAAACATCTTCACTCTTCTCCCCCCTTTTGACCAGAATGCGAAAGGAGGGCAATCATATAAGGGCAAGATGTGTTTGTAAGTTACAAGAAGGAAGAGCAGCCGAGAGAGCTGAATATCAAAGTGTGAGTGACACTTGAACCAATTAGTAGGCAGGAACCACCACCAGCCGTCTCATCATCGGAAAACACACAAAGACAAATCCAATAACCGATATGTGCCCCCAAAAAGCTTAGGATTGAGCTCAAAGAAATCAGGCTCAACACCAATAAGCTCGCCATAAGACAATGATCAGCTAGACGAGATTAGATAGGGAAAATAAATAACAAACCCTATTTAGTTGTTTTTGAAGTAGCAAATTTGGTCACACGCTCAAACATGGTTTACCCAAGACTAATCCTTATCCAAGTCCTTGATCTGTACAGTGCTCGAGCTTGGGGCCGAGTGACAACAGTGATGTTAGTGGTTGGAACCCAATTGCAGACAATCACTTTGTGCAATACTGAGTACAACATTGTCAACAAAGAGTTATCAATCTTTTTATGACAAAGAGGCACCTTATTTTTAAATAAGAATGTGCATCTGTATTCAAGTCATGCACATTCACACCTTCCTAACAATCCTCAGTCTCAGAGAGTTTACTGTAATCATAAGGTGCAAAGGAATATACCTCTTCACGTGCAAACACTTGGCCAAAAAAAGGAGAATATCTCTTATGCTTCAGAAATCAATTCAGACTTTGCTTTTCAAAGAGGTTGAACTCCGCCCTTCTATCATCAATAGAACCATAGTGTTGAAACGCTGTAAATAGATCCCAAGCCGCAAGAGAGGAAAAGAGATGAAAAGGCAGAACTTATCTCTATTGTAAGAACTGAAGTACATGTTGTCATCACAACATTATCACAACCTTCATCATTAACATGAGCATCATAATCATTCTTTGATCATCAAGATCAACCAGATTTGCAATAAAATCTACAATAGTAGATTTCTAAGACTTTGTATGGCCTTCAAATGATAGATTAGCGGATGATGGAAAATGTGAATTCAGAGGAGGGCTATATACATGAGCAACACTGGGAGTAGAACTTGTTTGTACCAGTGTATTAATACTCATGATCAAAGTGGGCTTCACTTCCCATAGGCTCCTCAACAGAGTAGTTCCGAGGACTGGAGACCATAAGTGAAGGAGCAACAGCCTAACTTCAACAAAAGCGAGTCTAACAGTGCATCATTATTAGAACTCACGCCCTCATTGTCCTTCTAAAGCAAGGAATTCACCATCCTTTCAGAAATCTGAGCTAAAAACTCTTAATATGGAGGATTATAAACATCCATTTCATTCATCCTTTCACCCGAAGAATGACTGGATATGGTCCTTCAAAAATAAGTACCGAACCCGTATCAAGAGAATTGGGGAGAGGTTTTCTTACAGCTTTCAAAAACCTGATAGACTTTTTTACATACTTAAACACACAAGAGTTCAATTAGTTTATTAGTGATTAGCACGAATTTGTCTTGATTTTTATTAGTATTTTAGTTTATTTTTGCTATTTGTTTTTGGTATAAGTTGGATGATTTAAGTTTAATTCCGTATTTTTATAGTTCCGACTTATTTTACCGTATTTTAATCGTAATTGATGCAAATAAGTGATTATTTGTGATTTTTCACTTTACAGCTAAGTAACCGGAAGAGTTTAGCACGTAAAAGACGAAATTCGATGTTCAAGAATAGAAGAACAAGCTTTCCGGCGAAACGAGTAGCAAAAGATAGAGAGAGACGGAGGCAGACGCGCAGTCGCGTCGACTGACGCGACCGTCGACGCTCCGTCGACGCGAGCCATGATCCGCGTCAGTCGACGCAGCGTCGATGCACTGTCGACGCAACTTGCTGAAGCGTCGATGTCGACGCAACGTCGACGCAACTTGCTGAAGCGTCGATGTCGACGCACCCGCCCAGGCAGCACCGACGCCGAGCACCAGCGCGCGTCAGTCGACGCACCGTCGACGCGACGGCCCAGAATTCGGATTTTAGGGTTTCTTGTGCGCCAAGTCATGAAATAACTATATAAACCCTTCATAWTTCGGATTAAACAGACAACCACGACCCAAAACACTTACCTAGGGTTGAGAAACCTATTTTCAACACCTAAAACATATTTTCAAGATCTACGTCGAAGATTCAAGATCCGAAACATCAAGACGAAGACGTTCCTTCAACTTCCGATTTTTCGACGAAGAGCAACCACCAACAACCCGGATTCGAGGAGAACTTTCAGCACCTTTAGATACTTAATAAGTTCTCTAAACTTTAGTTAATTCTTAGTTTAATTCTTAGTTTTTAGATTTTAATTGTTTTTGTTTGAGTTCTTGAACCGTTTAGTTATTTTGAATCGTTTGAACATTGAATCGCTGAGTTTTGAACCTTGAGATTCTTAGTTTTAATAATAATTAGTCGCTTCGTTTATTCTCTTGTTCATGCTTGGTGATGATTTGTTCATGATTAATTTAATTATTGCTTTAGTTTTGATAATTAGTTAATAATTGATTCATGCTATGTTATTGCTTGAGAATTGTGGATTTGATCTTGTTCTTAAGGAATCACATGCTTAGATTTAATTTGTGGTAGTTTATGCATGCTAGTTTATTAGTTTTGAATTAATTGTTTTTAAAAGCCTTTGAATAATAATTAGATAATTAATTTAGAATTAATTCTAGTTGCTTTAAAATCCCTAYATTAATAATTCTTAGATAATTTTGTTTTCAATCTTAGGTTAAATTAATTAGTTAATAATAATTAGTTGATGCTTTTAAATTTATTAGTAGTTGATAATTTTCAAAAACCAGATTTATACAAGTTCTCGTGTTAAACATTGTGATTAAACAAACATTAAGAATTCCGAACTTTAGTCCTTGAGAGACGACTCGAGTTAAGCTTGCCAACCTACACGCGATCCCGTTCTCTTGCGGGCGAGCTATTAAATTTCTGACAATTATTTACAAAGTAGGCACACACAAAAGCTCGAATCAATTAGTTAAAATGATTAATAAAAAATAATATAAAAAAATTAAAGAGAAAAAAATAGGAGAATAAGGAAAATTAATCATGCTCAAGAAGCACACTCAACCTTAAATCCGTCTACTAGCACACTAACTAACCTATTAGGACTCACAAAACAAACTAGGATATAGTTAACTAAGGAAAGAAAACATATAAGGTTGGAATAACATCATCAACCATAACGAAAGTATCAACTGCAATCTTGTTTAACAAACCAACTGCTACCAATTTCTCGTTCTATTCATCCCACAAAATCGTGTATACCACCACAAGTCATAAGATTTCAAATTGTAACCAGCATTTGAGAAAAAGAAAAAAAATATCTGGTTATGATCACACTTTCCAAATACATTCGAGCCATACGAACAAAACTTCACTAAACATGAATGTCTAATTTTATGTCAAAAAATATTTTAAGAAAAATAAAAGATCGCATAAGGATTTTTCTCAACTACAAGAGAGTGTTAGTCCTGGTGTGTTAACATTTAGAATGAAGTTCTTTGTCGTCAAAGTCAATGGATCGAGAATTCATAACTCGGTTAATGATAATGTCAAATGCTATAAAAATATGTATTTGTGGATTTTGTGTGCGTGAGTAATAGAATCTCCACTTTATAACAAAAATAATCATATATCATTTCAAGAGATCTCATTGATCAAGAGATTTGACTTTAGTTAAACTTCATCTAATAACAAGATGGCAAAGACATCAAGCAAATCACAAAGAGTAACGCCAAGAGAAACGTATATTATGCAATAAACAACCCACAAATTGTTCACACACACACACACACACCCCTCCCCCCTCCCCCCTCCCCCTCCCCCCCCCCCAAAAAAAATAAAATCATCCATTTTTAATTAACACAGTTTGGTCACAACAACCTCTGGCAGAAGAAAAATATGCAAGCATCTATATATGTTATAAAAAACATAACAAATATGTGATGCACAAAGTATGTTGCAGCTAATGTTAGCTAATGGTGCTGCAGCATTTCCATTAACACTAATCTAAACAACACATAAACCGAGAGATTTTCCTTAATATGGAAAATCTCTCGAAATCTAATACTTTGGTGAATATGTTGGCAAGCTGATTTTATATCCCAATGTGCTCAGTACTCACAACATTTCTCTCGACCAAATCAAATAAAGTGATGTCTAATTTCTATGTGTTTTTGGCGAGAATGTTAGACTGGATATCTCGAGATATCAATCGCACTTGAATTGTCAGAAAGAATAATTAAAACACCACTATATAGACCCATACTCATCGATCATTTAATTCACCATGTGTAACTAGGGGACCGTACTACTAGGAGTTTAAATTGATGATAAAGATAATCAATTTAATTTCTTACAGTAACAAAAAACTATAAACTGTGATTAACAGTTAACTTAACCATTGATTGTGAGTTCGACCGTCGGTTTGCCCGGTTAGTGCAAACCGATGAACATGTCAAGAGCAAGCATGGGGGGGGGGGGGGGGGAGTTTGACCAATTCGGTAAATTGCAAATGTCATTTTGGTCATCCTATACTAATGTTACCTACTTACCCTGGTTATTATACGATTTTTCTATGAAATCAGATAGGGCTTCATTATGGAGCCCTACAGCTAATATGGCGGTAACTTTATTAGGAGATTGTTTAATTCTTTTTTTCTTTTACCTTGTGCATGTGTGGGTGCGATCATTTCATCTTTTTTTCTCCCGACCCCAGAAGAATAAATCAGAAACCCCGGATTCTACCTCTCTTCATCATCTAGTGTGGGTCGACGGGAAAGATAGATGATGAAGAGAGGTAGAAACGGGGGTTTTTGATTTCTTCTTCTGGTCAGGAGAGAAAAGAAGATGGAAAAATTAGGAATATAAAAAGGTAAAAAAAAAATGAGTAAAAGAAAAAAAATTAAACAATCTCCTAATAATTCCAAGTCACCGCCATTTTAACTATAAGGCTCCATAATGGAGCCCCCTTATCTGGTTTCATAGAAAGACTGGGTTACTATAAGAACGCTCTGCATTAAAATTCCTCCCATCTCCCCCTTATTTCACGGCAATTTCGTTCAAGAATAATGGAAAATCTCAGAAGTAGGTGTCGCAGTGGGAAATTTGATCATCAATATTAAGGTTTTTGTACAGGTTTCTGATAGCTAGAGTCTGCGATCGCTGTTTCAATTTTAGGGTTTGCAATCACCATCTATTTGGGTCAGAATTTACAATAGGCGAAAAAGTGATGAAGCGCGCAAAAGGCGAAGCTAAAGGACACAAGTATGTTTCTTCTTTGCGGGTCTGAGATTTCTAGTTGTTATTTACAACCTTCTATGAAATTCTTTATGCCAACTATTATAAAATAATGCGTATGGGAATCAGACATGCACTGAGTTTCCTTTTCTTGGATTATATTCTTCTATCAGCTTGTGCTGCACAAAGTGAATAAATTCATGCTTAGTCATGTTTGAGCTGGAAAGAGTATAAACAGAAGAACAAGATGTTAAATATTTCAATATATTTCTTGATAATTGTTTACAAATGATTTGTTCTCCTTATATAGAGCCCATGGATCATTTTAGATACTCTGCAAATTTGAATAACCCTAGATCCACCAAATAAGGAAATGGGTTGTACTAAATAGGTACAGAAATGGCTCATTTCAAAAATGGTATTTTGTCATTTTGTACAGCACATTCTACGTGACTGCATGGAGTGCTGGTTCAGTGTGCATGAGTGCATGCCAGGGCTGGTCATCCAGACCCGAGCCCGAGCTCTTCTGCACATTGTGCACGGCTCTTTTTTGCTTGCTAACACAAAGTCTCAATACTCGATGCCTTTACAGTATGAAAACTAGTATCAGTACGAATCTCAGCCGATGAATTGGTGAGTTTGGTTGGAATTTTATATCTATTTAGTTTGTGTCGACATTTTGCTATTATATCGAATGTGTGCATTAATTAGTTGATTAGTTTTCTATGCGTGTTGATCTCAATATGAAATTATTGATTCCATACTAGATTAGTCGGTGTTGAGTTAGTATACTAATTCCTTACTATATGAATCATTCAGCATGGAACACTGATTCCATAAATTTGTTCTGAGTTGAACCTGATATTATTTGTGATGTTTGACTGTGATTTGCTTGGATAATTCCATATTATGCATTAGATCATGTTAGTTCATTCAGAATTTGTAGCATTTATAAACGACTCGATTTACTAATCAATAATGAACCTAATATAAAACCTTATATTACCAACTTTGGATAGCATATTGAATCCCATACTATCTCATGCAAACTTAGTTCTATGCTAATTACACACTGATATGAATAGTGTAGCAAACTAAATCCCGTATTGTCTCATGCAAACTAAATTCCATACTATTTCATGCAGACAACATAAATTTCATTCTAATTAGATTCAATACTATCTTGTGCATGATGATATCCCTACTATTTCACGCAATCTGGCTTGAAATCCTTATCAGTGAAGGAACAATTGTGTCATGTAAATTAGCTAAAGGTATCTTAAAGAGGTTGGTAGAGGACAAATTAAAGAGATTCACAGTCGAGAAAATTAGAGCCAGGGCGTAGCTAGAGATTTTTTTACCTTAGGCTGTCCGAATATAAATATTTTAGTAGGTTTATTTATATTTGTTATACGAATTTTTCTTTATACAGTCATATTATTTAAACAAAAATACATATTTTTACGATAAAACACCGTAGTTAACATAAATATACATGTTCAAAAAGTATGATATTTTACCTTTAAAATATGCATTTTTGTTTAAATAATAGGATTGTCTAACGAAAACCTTTCGTTAGTGTGTGTTTAAATCAAAATATAATAAAATACTAGTAATTAATAAGAAAATAGATATATTTTATGTTTTATATTAGCCATGATAGTCATAGTTCTTGACTAACTTAACCATTTAAAAAAATGGTAGTACTTTATGTGATCTGATTTTTTTTTTTTTTGTTTTTTTATAGATTAAGACGTAAAAATTAATAGGAAATAAGACAAATTAACTCACATCCATCAACTCTAAAAAATACGCATAAAATATTGTATATTAACTACAAATATAGTGATTCGAATAAGAAATAAAGTATTAAGTCGTGTTCTGGAAATAGATTTGTCGTGCATTTTTCATACAATAATCATCATTAATTATTGAATTAGTATCGATAAACTCTCTATTTAGGATCGTTCAAAGTTTGCAGAAAGTAGGCAAGCATTATATTAAGAGAGAAAATCATTGTTCCTTCATTCCTTAAATAGCAGAAGCTTACAATAAACATATATATAAGGTTGCAGACTACTGAGACCTCTATGCAGCTCTAGCTACGTGTCAGCATTCAAGAGGCTGCACACAACCCTAGTAAATGACTGTTACATTTAACAGAATATGCCTAACACCGTTTTGAAAGCTAGGGAACACTACAAGACAATGGAAGCAACTGGAAGGTGCTGGAGATGAACAGCTGTATATGAAGACAGACCAGATGTCAATGCATGACCATGCATGGGATCATATTTCAACAGCCTCCCTCAATCCGAGCTTGGAGAAGGAAAAACATTTTTGATCTGAACCATGTGAAGGATTGATCAGGTAAGGGTTTTGTCAATATATCTGTAATTTGATGCTCAGATGGAACATGTTGAACCTTGAACAAACCTTGGTTGACCTTATCTCTTACAAAGTATAAATACAGCTCAATGTGCTTGACTTTGGAGTGAAGGACTGGATTAGCTGCAAGTGCTTCAGCACCTATGTTGTCAGTCCAGATAACAGGTGTTGTTTGCAAGGGAAGGAGAAGCTCTTTAAGAAGGTTAGTGATCCAGATGATGTCAGTAGAGCAATGAGCTAGGCTTCTAACCTCAGCCTCTGTGCTTGACCTGGAAATTGATTGCTGCTTCTTTGAACACCAGGTTAAAAGATTGTTCCCTAGATAAATGCAGAAACCAGATACAGATTTTCTATCATCCATGTCAGTGGCCCAATCTGAATCTGAGTAAGCCATCATGTTCAGTTGAGAATCTTTGGAGAACTTAAGTCCATATGAGATAGAACCTGCAAGGTACCTCATTATTCTCTTTAAAGCTTTCCAGCGAGGTTCAAGTGGATTTTGCATGTACTGGCTTAATTTATTAACACTGAAGTTGATTTCAGGTCTTGTTATGGTGATATATTGTAAGGCACCAACTATGCTTCTGTAGGTTGTAGCATTTACATTATTTTTTCCAATGTACTTTGAGGACCTAGCCTTGGATCCCATGGGTGTTTCTATCCCTTTTGCACTTGCCATTCCAAATTTCTGAAGGAGACTTTTAATGAATTGACCCTGGGATAATGTAGCTCATTCTGACCACTGTGCTTAACTTCAATTCCCAAGAAATGATGCAATTGTCCTAAATCCTTTAAGGCAAACTTTTGATTCAACCCTTTGATTAGACTGGTGATTTCTGAGTCAGCATTCCCTGTAACAATAATATCATCCACATATACTAGGACCAGTATATAACTCTGACCTCTAATTTTGAAAAACAAGGTTGGATCAGCCTTTGATCCCTGAAACTGCAAATTGAGCAGTTCTTGTCTGAGTTTGCAATACCATGCTCTTGGAGCCTATTTCAAACCATAAATAGCTTTCCTGAGTTTGCAAACAAAGGTAGGGTGATCTTGACTCTCAAATCCTGAAGGCTGCTGTTAGTTGAGTTTTAATGGTGTTGAAATATATTCAACGGGTTCATGGCTCGGTTTTATCGGAAATCGGTTCAATTGCAAGTTTCAAGGTATTTCAAGCTTGGAAAATTAAAAGGAAAATGAAAATAAAGCAAATAAAATAGCTAACTATCCTAGGAATTGAAATAACAAGTTGATAGGATGCCTCGGTCGTATGCCTTAAATGAAAATGCAAGCAAGTGATGAAAATAAGCAAGAAAATGCAATGTTTCACCAAGTACAAGCATGCAAGCACAAGGTACAACTATGCATAAAATCCTAAATAATGCAAATTAGCAAAAATTGAAAGCATGGATGTAAAGAGCAATGAGAATTAACAAGAAAGTTCAAAACTTTAAGGAAAATAACAAGCAACAAAGAGTAGATCTAAGATTTAACCTAAAACTATGCATAAAAATAAAATTGCAAATAAAGCATAGCAAAATCTCAAAATCAAGATGATCCAAGAGCCGATCTATGATCTAGATGTGTCACTCATCTAAATTCCATAGCCAATTCATAAGTTTCATCATGAATTCAAGGTGCTAAGGCAAAAGGCATAACATGAAGAAACAAAGCATGGAAATAAAGCATAAAACATGAAATTAAAGGAAACTTACTTGAATTAAAAGAAAGAGTAGCAAGCTTGAATTAAGTTGCATCAAAAGTAACAATCCAAAGGAGTATTTAGATTCTTCTTGAGCTTACAAACCCAAGGCAAAGCTTCCAAATTAAACTAAGAACAAGAGAGAGAAAATTATCCCAAACCCAAGTTTGGGTTGGGAGGAGGTGTTTTTTCAAAAATGAGAGTTGTAGTCTATTTATACTAATTTAATTGGGTTTTAAAAGGGCCAAATTAGCCAAAAAGGCTTGAAATTCCCAGTTTTGACCAAGTTTGACCCGGAGGCACCTTCCTAGACCCCTTGGCTCGACCCTGGGCTCGATTTGGCTCGAGATGGCTCAAGGTGGTTCGGCAATTG
>BMAC01000618.1:351239-411360 GCA_014905375.1 Phtheirospermum japonicum | reverse complement strand
AACCGGCTATGAAACCCTAACACACGCGCAGCCATTTCATTCTCACAATACAGCAAACAGCAAGAGCAAACAGAGCAGCAACGGTCCGCCTCTCCCAGCTTTGAAGGTAAGTTTTAATTTATTTCATTTACTTTAATAAATTGTAATTAGTTGTTAATTCTAGTATTTATGTATTATATTGTAATTGTTATTGTTATTTTTAATTTTAATGAGTTGCAGTTAGATTTATTTTTTGTTTGTATATATTAAATTTAGATGTTTTTGAGTTTTAGTTATGAATATTTACGAAATTTTATTTGGTTTGTTTGTGAATTTTTTTGTTAATTGTTAATTGATTAGGGAACTTGTTAATTCTTTTTTGAATTGTTCATGAAAATTGATTATGAAAATTCTTTACCTTAAATTATTACCATCTATTTAATTGCTTGTGAAAATTTACGAAATTTTAGCTATGAACATTTACGAAAATGTATTAGGTTTGTTTGTGAATTGTTTTGTTAATTGTTTATGGAAATTATTTTTTTGTGTGTGAATTGTTCATAGAAATTGATTATGAAAAATATTGACCATAAATTATTAACTTCTATTTAATTGCTTGCGATATTTATGAAACTCTGGTTATGAACATTTACGAAAATTTATTAGGTTTATTTGTGAATTGTTTTGTTAATTGTTTATGAAAGTTATTATTTTTTATGCAAATTGTTAATTTTTTTGTGAATTGTTCATGGAATTAATTATGGAAAATATTGACCTTCA
Source organism: Phtheirospermum japonicum (assembly GCA_014905375.1). Lineage (NCBI taxonomy): Eukaryota > Viridiplantae > Streptophyta > Magnoliopsida > Lamiales > Orobanchaceae > Phtheirospermum > Phtheirospermum japonicum. The sequence goes on along the minus strand of BMAC01000618.1, from coordinate 410,601 downwards.
ATTGTTACCTTCTATTTAATTGCTTGTGAAATAAATGTTAATTATGGGAATATGTGATTTTATTTATTTTGTGAGAAATTATTAATTATGTGAAAAATTAAATTTATTTGTTTGTGATGTAATTATCAATTATGTGAATATATGATTTTATTTACTTTGTGAGAAATGATTAATTATGTGAATATTTGAATTTATAAGAATTATTACTTATGTGAATATATGAATTTATTTATATTTTTAGAAGTAAGCGCACATATGGCGAATATGTCTTCTAGCAATGAATATGACATGTATGCATCAATTCCACCAAGCATCATCCCCCATCGTCGATCCCGAACTACCCCACCGATTGCTTCGGACCAGATGAAGGAAGCAATTCTGAAAATGGTTTAGATGAACTAGATGATGATGGTCATGAAACTGACGAGGAATTCTTTCAGTTGGGGGGTAGCGTACCAGATGAAGATTCTTTTGAACCTACCTTGAATGAACTTGCCCCTACAACCCATAAACGAGCGGATAGAGGCTCGGAACTGTATAAGAACATACCATTTTTCGATCGCGTATACAAAGACGTTCCTATTGATTCTATTGGTGTTCCTCAACCGGATTTGTACTACAATAAAGACGAATGAGTGTTGAGAATAGGCATGATATTTAGAGAGAAAATACATTTGATGTGGGCCGTCAAAGATTACTTCGTGCGCGTCGCCAAGTGTTCGTATAGAGTGGTAGAAAGCAATCCTGTGATGTGGAAAGTTGTTTGCATGTCGAGTTCACTTAGTGAGAATCGTGTAGATATGAACGAATCATCCGAATGCGGATGGTGGCTCCGCGCTAGTTTTCGGAAACGGAAGGGTGCTTGGGTAATCACAAGATTGGGTTCTGAGCACAGATGTCTCGCATCGTTTACATGTAAAGATCACCCCAATTTGTGTAAAAATATGATTGCTGATTTGTACGTTTTTGTACGCTTTTTTGTTAACTTTTTGTGTCGCGTTTGCATGTGTTTTTATTGAAATTATAGGTATTAGGAGTCATTTTGGCCTATTTTGTTAGTTTTAGGTCTTTGTAGCTTTTGTGCGATTTTTATTAGTTTTTCGTATATTTTTACTCATTTTTGTATTTATGGCCGTAGGATGACCAAAGCGGTCTCGCGCAAGCTCGGGGCATCCCACTCGACTCGGATCGGAATGGACAAGCAAGGGAACATAGCGCGAATGAGGAGCGACAGCCGGCGGACGTTTAGAGCAGAAATGAGAAAACCGAGTCGGGAGCAGCCGTTCCAGTCGATCGACTAGCATGCAGTCGATCGACTGATAGTCCAGTCGATTGACTGACACAACCAAGATCGACTGCTCGGCAGTAGGTTGGCCAATTTTGAGGAAGCAGTCGATCGACTGGAACTCAGTTGATCGACTATCAGTCGCAGGATTTTTGTTGTTTTTGACCCGTTTTGATGATTTTGCCCCTGCATTTTTGTGTATATAGACCCAGCTGCTCAACCTTATCCAAACAACTCTCCTTGGTGGAATTTGGACTTGTTCCATTTCCTCCAAGCCTTTACTCTTTCCATTGCTCAAGAACCCTAGTTTAATGTAGTTTTAGCTAGGTTAGTAGTTAGTCTAGTTTAGATTAGTTGGTTAGTTTTTAATTAGTAGGTAGTTAGTTATTTTTAAACAAGTGTTGGAGTGGGTGACACCTCCTTCATTTGTGGTGCTTGTTGTTTAAAGACTTGAAACTTTTGTTGGAATGCAAAAATTGGTAGTAATCTTTCTCTTTTATGTTGTGTTATGTTTGTGTTGTTGATTTTGCTTTGGTATTGGTTGTTTAATTTTCTAGCTTGTTGTTTTTCTTGTTTGCAAAACTCCATTATAGCATAGTTTTGAAGCTTTTTACCTCTTTTAACTAGACAAACTTTTGGTTCTTAAAAGATATACGAAGCTTTCTTCTTTGAGCAATTTGACTTTTACCCATTTAATACTTTTGACTTATTTTAACTTTCAAGCTTTGTTTTTCCCTCCAATTTCCCTTTCAATTTGCAAGCCTTCTTAGTTTAGTAAATTTTAATTTATGCAATGTTGTTAATTAGGTTTAGTTAATGTCATCAATTAATTACTTTCAAACAAGCTTTAATTCGTATTTGATGCAACTCGTTTAGAAATTACGGGTTTAGGGTTTAAGTTCGTTTAAAACTATTAATCGGAATTTGATGAGAATTGGGATTGACGAACCCAATACTTGATCGACATTTGGGATTGAAAATCCCGAATCGTGGATTAAATGCTCGGCAAAACCGATTGATCTTGGAGACGAACCGAACACCCTAAACCCTCATTTTCATTATTTTCATTTAAATCTCTTTTAATTCATGTCTTAGTTGATTAACTTTCAAAAACTCAAACCAAACCAGTGACTTAATGCTTTCTTAGGAGTAGATTAGTTTAATTTAGATTAATAAGAGAGTGACTAAAAACACCGACAGCTGATTATATCTATTCTCGAGAGATACGACTCGGGAAAACTTACCGCTCTACAATCGACTCCGTACTATTGCGGAGAAGATTTCTTAGAGTGCTAAGAATTCTTCGATCAATTGCTATGCTCATTACCAGCCACGTCGAGCAGGATCCGTTATATAGCGCCTTACATGTCCAGTAGGCTGTCAAACAAGAATATGATTACCTTGTGCCGTATCACAAGGCGTGGCAAGATTTGCAGCGGGCTCGTGAAAATGTGTACGGGACGTGGGAGCAGTCGGTCCAATATTTACCAAAATATATGGAGGCCTTGCAGATGTACAACCCGGGGACCGTGGTCGAGTGAATACACAAATCTTCTGGCATACCCGATGTGCACATGTTAAGATTTGTATTTTGGGCATTTAGACCATGTATCGAGGCTTTTAGACATTGTCGCAAGGTGATTAGTGTTGATGGAACCTTTTTGGTTGGAAAGTAAAAGCACACGTTGCTGATGGCAATTACAGTTGACGCCAACCAACAAGTCGTGCCACTAGCTTATGCAATTGTTGATTCAGAGAGTTACAGCTCGTGGCATTGGTTCCTTCACATGGTTGCAAAATATATTGTTCGCGACATAGAAGGGGTTTGTCTTATATCTGACCGAAATGTCGGACTACTCAGTGCACTAGAACAAGTTCTGGCCTTCTCTTCTAACGTTTTTTGTTTGCGACATGTCTCTTCTAACTTCAACACGCATGCCAAATCTGTGAAATTGAAGGATATGTATTTCAAAGCTGAAGCAGAACCCAGGGTTACAGTCTTTCACAGAATAATGGAGTAGATTAAGGCGCTTGATCCGAATGCATTTGCGTACTTGGATGGCATTGATAAGAGCAAGTGGACATTGTCTCACGACAGCGGCAAACGGTGTGGCATCCTCACGACCAACATGTCCAAGTGCATCAATGGAGTGATGAAGCGTGCTAGAAGGCTCCCAATAACTACCATCGTCCGAATCACATTTCTTCGAAGTGTTCAAAATTTCTATGATCGTTTGAAAGATGCGACAAGAGTCCATAACATGCAACAATTTTGGTCTGATAAGATATATAACTTATTCAGAGAAAGACAACAATTAGGATCATCTTACCAGGTTACGGGCTTTAATTGGGCGGCACAAATGGCTGAAGTCTCTGTGAAGGTCAGCGGAGGAGCTCGTACTCGAGTCTTTCGAGTTTCCTTGTCAAGAGCAGAGTGCTCATGTGGTAGATGGGTGAGCAGCGGTATTCCGTGCTCTCATGCAATAAAGGCGTGTACCGAATTTAGAGCGGATCCTCGTGTTTACGTCCAAGATTACTACAGCACTGTTGCGTACCTACACACATACTCTGCTGGGGCATTTGAACCGTTGCCCGATTCGGAGGACTAGAATGAGGCAAGTTTTGAGTTGGTTCATGATCCACACACGAGGAGGCAGCGAACAGTTGGACGACTCAGGGGTAGTAGGATCCCCAACGAAATGGACCAAGCCCAAGTACGCGCAAGACAACGATACGTGCACAAAATCAATGGTGCGTTCGGGAAAGACTTCACAATGAACGACATAACCGCTCGAGTTCAACTTCTGGAAAAATGGTACAGGCATTTTCATATGATGTTGGGAAACGAACATTGCACTTGAGATCATGAGACCAACAAAGTGCAAGCGCCAGATTGGCTAGTACGATTTTGGAACGACGTCGCAGGCGATGCTGAGTTTACTGCTGCATATCTAAAGCATGGAGAACCTTTATTCGATTTGATGGATCTGGTATTCAGTAAAAACTATCTAAATTGCATTTGTCAATACCACAATCTCATTGGAAATTCGCCATTACGAATGTGATCGCATCCGTGTAATATCAAATTACTGTAATTGTTATTTCAATCTTCGTTGTTATTGTATCTTAATTTTATTGTATTTTTAATTTGGAATTAAAACTTCTTGTCATTTATTTATTTATATTATTTTATTATATTCTTTATTTTCAAATAAACTTCTTGTAATTTTAAGACATTATTATATGTTTATTTATTTTAATTAATAGAATCTTTAAATAAATTATAAATATAAAAAATCTAAAAATTAAATAATATAAATAAATAAATAATATGTGTGTTAGGGTTAGGGTTAGGGTCGAATTTGTTTAATTTGCAAAAATACCCCGGGACGTCATCCCCAAAGGCGTCTCGGCCCCTTTTTTTTTTTTCAAAATTCCCCGGGATGTTATTCCGAAAAGCGTCCCGTTCCCCCAGATTTTGTTTTTTTTCATTTCGGCCCCAAAAAACTTTGGGGCGTAAGTTGAGATCCGGGACGCTTTTGGGAATAGTGTCCCGGTGGGCAGGACGCTCCTGGGAATAAAGTCCCGCCATATTTTTGTGATTTGTTTTGAAACTACCAAATTTTTTAATTCTTATTTAAATTTATATTGTTTGTTTAATTATACCCCAGTTGCAAATGTTTTCCAATTATCTTTCAAACTTAAAATCAAATGTATCTTAAACTATTACGAACACATTCTTGGGGATTTCATTTAGCTATCGCAACTCATGAAGGAGAAAGTGAGAAACAAATCTCAAGAACATACATATATAATTTAAATACATAATTGGTATAGTTATTATAATTAAGCTAGCTTTGATGGACACTTATTACAATTAAATCCTAAATCATTGTGCTCTCAAATGTCAAATCTCAACATCGTCCACCATCCTTTAATTCTCCTTACTCCAATCTCTTCATTTGGGTAACCAACAAAAAGAAGCCCAAACCCACAAACGAACCGGGCCAAATAGATATCAGAGGCGAACCAAACCCAAGTTCACCAAACTCTGCCACCAACATCGCCTTGTTAGCCATCGGCAGCACCCTCATCAGCAGGGCTTTTCTGTTAACGAGCATGATGCTAAGTGAATAATGCGGCATTGTTGCAAAATAACCTATATGTAGAAAAGGTGAAAGCATACCTACCATGAGATTTAAGAGTAGTCTCATTTCTTAAATATTTTCCAAAACTACAAATATAAATACAAACAACCATCATCACATTCAATATCAAGGATCTCGTCTATCAAATTAAACTATATAAGAAAACACAAAAGCTAATTACATTACAAACTTTTCACTATGAATGGGCGCTATCGGGCTTGATTTCTGTTATGAATGATTAGGGGTTGATTGAAGAGACCAAATAAAAATATTTAATCTTCACCAAACTACTATCTATGAGCTTCTTCTAGCACAGCAAAAAAAATTAAAAAAAAATCTTCTTGCCCGAAACCTGAAGAAAAAGGAAAAGAAAAAAAAACAATGAAATTTTAAGCACTGATACAAAAAATGCAGATGACGTGTTGGAAAGAGAAGTTGCTAATTTCCAAGTAAATAATATGAAAAGACCAATTTTTAGACAAACGCGCATTAGACATAACTAATAGAAAACTCACTTTATTCCTTATCAAAGTAGCCCACAACTAACTACATAGCAAACTATTTACTCAGAAAACTATATCACAAAGGCAAAACTTGAGCTGTGCAGCATTATAAAAAATTGAGAAAAATACTTTGCCAGAAAAAAAAGAAGAAGAAGAATTACCAATAGGTGCACTTTGCCAAAAATAGAAAAATATATTATGGGTAAGATAATTGGATTCTTTTGTAATTAGGCTAAAGTTCAACGGTAGTACTTGTGCTTATTACCCCACCAGCCACTCCAAAATAAGAAAAAAGAAAAAGGAAAAAGGGTTTAATGTGATAATCGAATCTGTGGATTAAATTTAAAGCAGAAAATTGAGGTTCAGTATCAAATTGATTATATACTTCTAAAACTCAGTTGAAAACTTAAAAAAACAGAGACCGATGAATTAAAACCTGATACCTTCACTGTAATGTTGCTTCCACATTGTGGGCCATAAGATTTTGCAGTTGTAAGCGTTTGGCCGACCTGATATCGAGAATGCTAGGTGGCGGAGCTTCAATAGACCCATGCAACTCAACTAAGTTAAAGAATTCTTGTTTTGTTAAACTCTTCTTCTCCACTAGTTTATCAACAACAGCATCCATAAGTTCCCTGTTTTTCTGAAGAATCTGTACAAAATTTGGAATATAATAATCTTAGTATCTTGATCACATATATATATATATATATATATATATTGAAAGAAACGGAAATGTTCTCGTATAATGTACCGATTTCGAACGTTCGTAACATATGTTAAGGATCCTCAGTGCCTCTGAGTCAATATCCTGAAAATCAGCATTTGCGAGAATCAATATTATTATTAAGGAAACAAAAAGTAAAGTTTTGAAAATTTAGGAACAAGGTGAAGATATAAACGGGAATTTACATCTATCCCTTTTGAAGTCCAGAAATTGTTCAGCCCATAATGCTTATCAGAAAGCCCACCAAGAACTAAGGTCCTCGCAGCCGATCTAGCATTATCTGCTGTCTCAGCCCAGATGGTACTCAACTGAAAACTCCAAAAGGCATAGTTAAACTATGATAATATAAATAATATAATATGGGCACTGTAAGACTTAAATCTTAAAGCTCATACTCCTGAAATATATTGCGAAACAATTATGAAGAAAAATAAAAGTGTTTACATTTATTACTTGGCGAAATTATGTTCAACATACCAACAAGTAGAAAACAATATAAGGGAAAATAGAAATAACTTTTCTTTGTATAAGGAAACATTAAATGACTTAAAAAAATTAAAACAAAATAAAAAAGTCATGTCTTCTGCATAATCTACTCTAATAATACTATAATTTTGTAAATTCAAGTAAGGAGAACAAAATCTAGAGTCTTATTACCTGTTCTTCACCATAAAAAAGTTCATTTAGGTATGTTAGTTTAGGGTGTCAAAAATGTTCTGCGCCATTGTATAGTATTACATTTCTAGTGAGACTTTCATGAAAGAATAACCAGTAAATGGCTTTTCAATAAATACTTCAGTTATGTTTCTGCATAATCTATTCCAATAATGCTATGATTTTGCAAATTCTATGGAGAACAAATTCTAGGGTTTTATTACCTGATCTTCACCATAAAAAAGTTCATCAGCTGCACGTGGTGCAAGTTGTACGGTGATGTGATCCAAGAGAGATTGCCGGCTGGAACAAAAACCAGGGTGGATTGATATTGTTAAAGTGGAGATTGGTAAAAATAAAAATAATTGTAATAACCATAGCCGGTAAAAGGTGTGAGATATCATACCTCAACATTCCCTCCTTAAATTTCATGTGGTCCATTTTCAATCGTACATAACCCAATTCCCTTCCAGCTCTTGGAGATATCGTCAACTGAAAAGATACAGACAATGCAAAACCACAAGTCAACATAGCCACACTAAAGGAAAGCAAATATTATTTCAACTTTGATTAGGAGAGCTTTTGATGATGATGTAAGGAAAGCAAATCCTGAAACATTAGGTTCCAAATGTCATAAACATCTTAGCAGCACGAATATAATGAGATACCAAAAAAAAAAATGGAATTAATAATATTCAACACATACAAACTCAATATTTCTGAGATCCGGAAAGTTGACTGCAACTACAGCCATAGCAGCTTCATTAATAGCGACTTGCTTCCACATCTCTGTGCTTCTCTCTTTTCTATCTAGCATTCCTCGTTCTTCTACTTGTGCAGCTTGTAACAAGTCATCCGTAGTAATCTGACAAAAAGCTCAGTAGTAAATTTTTACAATTATAGAACCACAAACATGATAAATCACAAATAAAACGTTAAAGCTGTGTTAATAAGCACAACAGGATTTAACTCATATAATCTTCAGTGCATCTGAAGTTTTTTCAGCTTTCGAAGTGCATTACCTCGGTTCGTCCCTCACGCATCATATTGATAGCAGCAACCTCGATGATGTTAGCCAGCTCAGCACCAACCATTCCATCCGTCATACTAGCAACAGCCGTGTAGTCGATGTCTGGGGCCATTGGCTTTTTCCGAGCATGAACCTAAAACCAAAAGACTAAACAGTAAGTCCAAACTGAAGATAGTGAATCCTAACAAAATTTACTCAATCGTTTGGTCATTTAGTAGAAGATATCAATCAAGTCTTATGATGCATGATTTTGAAATATGTAATATTTTTATTAGTTAGGCACGTTGGGAATTATCATTGGTCATCATTTAGCTCAGGGAACTATGGTTGATCAGGATGGCACGTCTATTTTGCCTCGAGAATATACAATTTCAGATTTGGTTTAATTCAATATATGCAAGTATCATTTTGTTACATAATATATATTTATTTAGATAAATTACTCTTGAGGATTGGTCAAATTACCACACACACACACACACACACCAAAAAAAAACTTTGAAAATACCAAAAACCACCCTTGAGGTTACATTTGAGTTGCATTTTGCACCTATCATTAGTGGGGCTAACCGAAATTGCTGACGGCATCAAAAATATTTATAATTACATCCCTCAACTTTTCAGGGGTCTAATCTGAAAGTTCGGCCTATTTGTAATATTTTGAAAGTTAAGGAGTCTAACTGTAAATTATTAGATAATATCAGCAAGACACGGAATTAAACCTCATGGATTGTTTTTGTAATTTCCAAATTTATTTATTTTTTCAAAATATTACAAATATGCCCAACTTTCAATATACATTATATATAAATATAAATATATATATATATATATAGCCCTAGAAGTATGCATGTCAAATAACAACTAAATTGGCAAATATATAAACTAAAAACGACAGGTAAGAGCATCTGACTATATATACGAAGAAATTAATGCAGGAAAAAAAAAAACCGCACCTTGAGAATCTCAACACGCCCTATCAGCCCAGGCTTAGGAATGTATATTTTCCTATCAAACCTCCCAGGTCTCACTAGTGCTGGATCCAGAATGTCTGGCCTATTTGTCGAAGCAATAGTAATGACTTCGCCTCTGCCTTCGAACCCATCCAAGCACACAAGAAGCTGTACCGTAGTAGTTATGGTGTTGCATATATTACATCCATCATTTAAAAATAAGATAAGAGAAACGCAATATGCATAAACGGACCTGATTTAAAGTAGCATCACGTTCTTGCCCACCGGATCCTTTAATTAAACCACGCTCTCTTCCTACAGCATCCAGCTCATCGATGAAAACAACAGATGGAGCCTGCGCATAGTCACATAACATTTGCGTATTATTACCAATATTACCATCAATAACTTATGCCTTGTTTGTTTTTCTTTTCAAAGGAATGTATTTCATATTTACATTATTCAAAAATCTGAAACCACATTTCTTTTTTTACACAATTTTCACTAGAAATTCTCACATCTATAATTTTTAAACTTTCAAAACCAATATGCAATTATTACATCTAATTCAAATCTAAACACACACCACACACAATCATTACATTTAATTCAAAGATGGGTCCCACACCAATCTTATCATTATATATATATATATATATATATATATATATATATATTATATATATATATATATTTTACCATAAATCAATCACAACCTAAAATTTTGACCCAAAATCTAGTTTTTCTATTACACAGACTTCGCTGGAAATATTCTAAACTTAAAATACAAACACTCCCTTAGATTTTCCATGAAAAGGGGCTGAGTAAGCAGAAAAACGATGGTATAAATCTACTAGGAACAAAGGAGTAAATATTAGCACTAATTAGCAGTCGAGACACGGAAATTAACATTTCCACTGTAGTTAATCCAGTCTGCATAATGTAAAAAGGGTTTCTATAACTACCAAAAACAAATAAAAGGAAGTAAAATCTCACATTTTCTCTCGCTTCTTGGTAGAGTGCTCGAACACGAGAAGCACCAACTCCGACATATATCTCGACAAACTGAGATGCAGAGATGGAGAAGAAATTAACACCTGCCTCACCAGCCACAGCTTTCGCTAACAATGTCTTCCCCACCCCTGGGGGCCCACATAGAAGTATACCACCTGATGTATTCCAACCTTAAATTAGGCCATAAAAATACACTAAAAGAATAAATGAAGAAAAGACAACAGACAGATGCAAAATCTACACACACAATTATAATAGGAAAAGTAATTATAGGAGGGTGTATTTTTTCCCCTTATCCACGGGGTCCATTGCTTAAGACTAACTCCAACAGCCTCCCTATCAAACTCTCTAAATCTTCCTCCCTAAATCAATCCTCTCTATTTTTTAGACTCCTTCTTTCACTTTTACTTCAGCAGACTCTCTATTCTTATCAGCTCCCTATTTTAAGAACTCTCTATTTCTGTTTTAATCCAACTGACTCCCTATTTATAACTGCCTACCATATATTTATAGGGAGCCTTCTGTTGAAAAATGAAAAAATAAAAAATAGGGAGCCACTTTTGGTTCTCTAGTTGTGGGGAGTGACATAAAAATTTAGAGAGCTCCATATCTTAGGGAGTCTCACACAAGGAGCCTCTTGGAGCATAAATGAACCATTTGCCTCTCTATTATAGTCAAGGAGCTCAAATAGAGAGGCTCTTGAAGAAGATCTAAGCATTAAAAAGAAAAAAGAAAAAATGGGCCAACAACGATCTGATGAGGCATATTTGAGTTGACCACTTAGCTGGCCCAACTTTATGAAAGTCAAACATCATATTATCAGATTAACTCATTATGACATTGCAAATTGTCATGACCCAATCTACATCATATGCTAAACATGACAAAATAACAATAAATCATGATCACAGAACAAGAAACATGCAGATAAAATTTAAGCTTTCTTAGCTAGACTTTAAACACAAAACCAACGAGAACATATGAACAATTCAACCCTTGCGTACGTACATAGCGAATTTATAAGCACGTTGATTATAAAACAAGATAAACTCAAAGTTTCCGGAAATAGCAATAATCTGACCAGGTATTTTAACTCCACGCCTCCGATACATCTCCCCATGCGTAAAGAACTTCACAATCTCCTCAAGCTCGAGCCGTATCTTCCCAAGCCCGGCAACATCCGTGAACTTCACATCCACTCCTCTCTCCAGATACTGAGGGAGCCTCTTATTCTGCACCCGACGAACACGAGCACCAGACTTCATAAACTGCTTCGCCATCACCGAGTAAGGATTATCTTCCCCTTTTGCCCCTACTTCCTCATCCCCATCATCGTCCTCGATCCCCGCCATTTCCTTCTCCAGCTCCCTTATTTTCCTCTTCTCATCCGCCTCCGCCTTTTCTATCTTCAGCCTATCCTCGTAATCCTTCTTCTGCTTTCTGTAGTTAAGAACGACCGTTCGATAGAATATGTAGAAGAAAACAAATCCAAGAGCCGTCGAGACATTCGAATCGCTAGCTAACCTCTCCCACATCATCGACATGTTATGTGAGCTCCGATGCGCTTGCCGCAATGATTGCTCGTATTTTAATTTTTTTATTTCCATTCTCCTTTGCTTCTCCTCCATTTTCTTCTGCATTTTCATGGCCTTTTCCATCATCGCACTATCTTCTTTCATTTTCGCCAGCTCTTCATTTTTTCTCCTCTTGAACTCCTCTCTAACCCTTTTCAGCTCTAATGCCTTTCTCGACTGAGGCCTTTGCTTATTAACCAACGAAAACATCCATATCGGGATTTTCGACAAGAACCCGAGATACGGTTTCGGAATATCGGGATTTTTTATAGACGGGCTATAAGCATTCATGCAGAGCCCGTCGATCTTTAACTCGTCCCATTCTTCCCAAAACTTAGGATCACTACCGATCGAAGGTAAAACTGTCCGAACAACCTTATTATCATCCAAAACCACCAAAACAACCTCAGCCCGCTGCTTTAATCCGATACTCGGCGGCTTAACAATGTGCTTGAGCTTATTTTCTCTCTTCAAATCCAATATTTCAGTATAAGCGAGCCTGTGGGATACTACAGGAAGCCCTTTTGTCCATTTTTTCAGCTCATCTACGGTTAAGGCTTCGTTTTTTTTTCCCGAACGCTTCTTTTCAGAGACTTTGGGTGCAGCTGAAGAGGGTTGGGGAAGTGAAGCTGAGATTACGGTTAGTGTTACTGAGAGTTTGAGTAAATCTAATGGAGCGTACTTGAGTATTTTTGATTCTTTTTTCTCTTCGTTTGCGATGGTAATAGTTTCTCGGTTTTCAGTAAAACTGCATGAAATTAGGGTTTTGGTTTTTCGGAATTGGGGACGGGGGTTGAGAGGGAGTGAGGATGAGAATGGAGAACTGAGAATGCAATTACAGGCCATAAAATTGGTTGAGCTAAATGCATAAGGGAAACCGAAAATTGAAAATTAAGAATAAAAATCACACAAAGCGATAGCTCAGAGTGGATACATTCTACTATGTTGCGGTGCGAATTTAGAGAGAAGAATGTGTATGAACAATAAAGAGAGAAACTTATATTCTTTACGTGCTTCAGGGACGGGAGTTGGAGATGCGGGCTGACATCACCGGCCGGACGAGGCGCGGCGGAGACGGTGAAGATTAATCGGCGATGATTACCCAGCTCGAGAAACCATTATCACTGAGGATTTAATTGTGATTTTCTCTTTTTCATCTGCAAAACCCAATGTGTTTTTTTGATTGGGCTTCGACTTGAAATATTCAATTAATAGTTTTTTATAATTAAATTATTAAATATTCTTAAATAAAATATTATAATATAATATTATTCATTTTTCAGCATGATTTGACATCAAATACAATATAATGATACATATTACTCACATTTTAGATATATTATAATAAAAAGTAAGAATTCTAAATTTTACTAGTTTGAATACCAACGTTTTACGCGAGCATATTAAATAAAGGCATAAAAATATAAAATATATCAAAATAATTATTAGCTTTAGAAATTGAATTATTGATGCAATGGAAAAAAATATTTAATATAAATTTAAGATGCGTAACATTTCAAAATTTTCTCTGTTACGGTCTTTTAATCTCAAAGGTTTCTTTTAAATGCAATTCATTCAAATCAATCTTTAGAAATACTGCAAAATATATCTTTAAGTAATGCAATAGATTTCTAAAATAAAAAATAAACATGCATACTAAAAATTATTACACATGGAAAATCAACTTGTTAATCATAAAAGAATCTTGTCAACCCTTTTCGCCCATTTACTCTCAATCGACATTGCAACGTAATAAAATAAATAAAATAAAATAAACATCTTACACAATCCACCTATAATACTCTTATATGATAAATACTTCAAATATATGATTTATAAATCAAATCACTGGTATATCAATTTAACCAATTTATTATGTTGTAGTGTTCACCATCTTAAATCACTTCACGCTATTTAAAATGGTCTGGTAACCTCTTGATCATCTTCTTCACTCTCCCGTCAACTTTGTTATTGTTACCAATTTTTCTATCTCCACAAGAACCTATTCAACACAAATGGATAAATTAAATCTTGGTTGGATCAAATTAATAATTACAGAAACTACATCCATGTTAACTAATTAGAGATAAATATTTTAACTCATTATGTGAAGTTGATATATAATAACAAAAATTAAATAGATGAAAAAAACTATGTTTATTTATTAGATACACTATGTAATATATAATCAATGAACATTATATTGTACACAAATATTAAATTTTATAAATACTTATTTAACTACGATAATTCTTCTACCTATACGTGTCATCTTTAATAATGTTTTTAAACACCTAAGAGAGAATTACTCTAATTTTTATTTATAGGCATAATATTTTGAATTGTTAGATTAGAATATTCCAATATAAGTCGTGATATTTATTGTCTTACTCGTGCAAAACACGGGGTGTATATATATATATATTTTAATTAGACATCATAATATTTTAAATTTCATCAAATGATAAAAATAATGACAAACAATCATGAAAGGAATGTATTGTTAGGTTAACACGAAATATATATGTAAAGGTGGAAATGTTTGTTTCATTACAGAAGAAAATGAATGTTTGACCAATATTATGTAAAATATTAACCACGTATTTTATTATGTTTAATTGATTAATTGAATGAGGTGATTTTGGTGTGTTTTTAGATTAAATTGTTAACTTAGGGAGTTTATTTCATCTTTCATTTAATCCAAATAAGACATTATTATGATTTAAGAAATTCTGCGATTAACATCAATTAATATTAGATTTATAACAAAAAGAAAAAGAAAAATGAAAAATACCTCTTATAAATTCAAAAACATTTAAGAAAAAATATAATTTTGAATAATTAAGGCCTCAATGTTGTCAATGGAATAAATGTGTGTTTGTGTTTTTTTTTAATGAAATCAACCATATCGACTCAATGTGATATTAAACTCAATAAGGAATAAGTTTGATTGACTTAATTTAAGGATTGATTTTGGGGTATTTTTAAATTCAATTGGCCTTTGAGAGAGTAGATGGACCATTTGTTTAGTCTTACTATAACTTGAATTTAATATAATAAGTTCTTCAATAAACATCAATTATGTCTTGAATTAGGGAGGATATGATTAGGTTTGAAATCAACCATACGAAAATTGTATTTTTGACCTTCTAATTGACGTTCATTTAAATTATATTTATACATATTATAAATTAACTAAGTCAATTTGATTAATTGTATTTATGTAATTTATATAATTCAGTTATAAACATTATTAGATTACTTAAAAGAAAATTTAAGATGAAAGGAGTGGTATATCTCCAAAGTAAAGCTTATACAAATTAATTATCAATAATGACCAATACATGAATTTAAAACAATATTCACAAATCACCAATTTTGAGAGTCAGTAATAACTAATTAATACGTAGATCTAAATTAAGCACAAACAACAATTACCAATCACATATCACATGTTCAAGATGTATATTCCAGGTACTTCCTCGTGCAGTTCATATATTGATTATAGAAGATGAAAGAAATAAATTTAAAAAAAAAAAAAAAACACAATACAAATTAAGCTTCAATTTTTTCAACCCAAAAAAACTGAAGCTTCAGAAATATGTGGGGCAATTCCCTGTAACTTATAACCACAAAAATCTCAAAACTTAGGAATTTAGTCTGAATCTGATAAAAGAAAAAATAATAACAATAATAAACATTCAACTCTTCTATTTCCGCTTAAGGTATAAAAAACCATCAGCCACTGATAATCCAACAACAGCAACTGGGACAGCCCAGTTTTCCTTACTAAGGTTCAACACTTTCCCAATAATGTCATTAACTTCTTGATTCTTGGACACAATCTCCAGGACCAGAATATATATGTTATGAAAGGTCAGTAAGCCTGCAAGACAAAATAATGGTCATCAATCAAGCACAATAATCTATTCATTAAGATATCTAATTCATTATGTGAGATACACTGCATGCAAAGCGTACAATCACAGTCTTAGTTTTATATAATCGCCTTCAACAGATAAGCCAAGAATAAATTACCGGAGATAAAAATCTTCATTGCATTCTCCATTCATTAGGATATCTAATTCATATAATTCATCAACCGCAACAATCCTATTTTTCCGTCCCAGAGTGTCTATGTTGGTTTTATCCACAAAAATACCTTGAGCAGTCTCGAGACGGAAATAAATAATTGGGAAAAAACACACACACATCTAGCTTAGAAAACTACAAAAAAAACACCCTTGAAGTTACATCCTTCTCACATTTTGCACTCGTCGTTAACGGAAATTGCTGACATCATCAAATAGTTTTACAGTTACATCCTCAACTTTTTTAAATATTCAAATTTTCATCTTTACATTTTACATCCGTCAAAACTGTCGTTGGGGCTATATGTAATATTTCAAAAGTTGTGGGGTGTGATTACGGAAGTGGCTGGGACAAAATGTAAGTGGAAATAAACTTGAAGGGTGGTTTTCATAATTTTCAAAGTTAGCTATATTTATTTTTGTAAATACCACAAACCTCAGTTATCCCAAAAAATAAAATCTAAGCTTAAGCTATAAAAGGCATTCTCACCCGGGGTTTGACTCGGATGGCCCGATTGATGTCTGGAACATTAATTGAACGGATAAGGGTCCGCGAGAGTGTTCTTTGTATCCGGAGCTGTGATCCCATATTTCTTGATCCTTGCACCAATCTCGTCCACGGATAGATCATCAAGAACAGCAAGAACACGACTCAGTTCCGCTTTTTTCTCCGCACTAAGATTAGGATCTTTTTTGAGCTTGTCTTTGCAGTAATCCTTGATTAAATGATCAGCTCGGTAACACGCCCCAATCTTTTTGTCTTTAACCATAAGGTCGGTGAGCTTATCAACATGGCCCGATGCCTTTAGAACTACCTCTGGGGGTAACGCATGGGCAATCGATTTCTAACATGTTCTCCTCGAGTACGAAATGCTGAAACGTTGAAAACATTTTTTTTACAATTTTATTAAGATTTTCAATTTGCTTCAATTCCTGTAAAAATATCCAATACTATATGTATACTAAAAAAATTAGCATGCCTCGACAGATAAACTGATATTAATACAAATGTTCTATTAAGTCAATAAAGCAAATGTCCTATGATCATACGCACATCCCAATCCAGTTATCTATTAAAATTACAAGTTCCCTTAAACATTTGTCACTATTTACAAATTGTACCTATTGTTAGCAGTGAAAACCAAACCCCAGCTTCACTAACGCAAATAAGCCAATTGTAATAATATTTTCCAGCAAATATTTGAGTATAACAACATTTGCAACTAAAAAACATAAACAAACCCAATCAGCCTTTTAAAACAAATAATCCCAATCCAAAATCCGGGTTGTAGTAAACTTAACAATATGGAAAAATCATAATGTGCCAACCTGGCGCCAGAAAGCGAGGACGTTGACCTTGACGGAGCAACCAGTGGGCCCATAATCATAAAGCCCGGTGAGACCACCATAATCTTGAACGAAGGGATGTAAAACAAACGGCGTTCGAGGGTGTTCACCACGGCTTGCTTGAATGCCTCCCTTTTCTGGGATTCTTGCGCAAAGTCCAGATATAAGCAGAGGGTAAAAAAAGTAAAATGAAAACATTATCAGTAACAATAACTTTGAAATCGACATGCCGCACTATGTATGACCAAGGAATATTCGCAATAATAAATCATATAATTCAAAACAATAGTGCATTGTTAATAAGAAACTAACAAAAACCAATTCTTGATCACTATATCAGTCTTCCTACTCCTTTACGACAATCACAACAGAAATTACAAAAGGAATATGGCTTTTATTTTTATTTTTTGCAAAATTGAAATCCTTCATAGTACCTATAGATATCAGGAAATATTAACTATCACCATTAAGTTACAATGGAAGCACCCAAAAATTACGGTAAGCAACTGAAAAACATATTAAGTGACATCATATGCACACAACAAATCATAGCCACACACACACCTAAGAACAAAAAAAGATAAAATAAGAAACAAACGGTGTTGGCCAACCTATGCAACCAAAACACAACAGAAAATCATCATAGTAAGCAAAACAATCTATGTACTTAAAGTTAACAAAGATAGACATAGGCATCACAATTCTTATTCAAGTTTATCTCCATAAAAAAAAAGTTGATTGCGATTCGATTCCATAAAAGAATTAGCCGAATTAAAAAATATAATTAGCAAATTATTACCGGCGGCCCTAAGTAAGACATCATCTCCACCTGGGTGTTCATCCAAATAAGACAAAACGTCATATACTAAGTTAAAAAGGAATTAAAAAATCAAAATTGATTATAATATCTAGAGAACTCACATCTCTAAAGAAATTATCAACAGCTAAATCTGCGAATCGGGATAAACCAAGCAAAATTATTTCTTATGAGCTTATAAACACCAGAGATATTCAGAAATACTATAATAGATATTCAGAAATTAAGTACCAAGTCAATTCAAGGCCTCGTAAGTGTTTTCCCCCAAGCAATTAATACATGAATCAATAAAAATAAATCAAAAATTGTAAACAAATAATTGCTGATCAAATTGCAGAGCTGAACGAAATCATAAAAATTAATTAATAAATATCAGTTTATTAATCTCCGCCGATAAGGGGTTGACACATCAATAAGGTGTTAATAGAATTAACAAATATATGATTGATAACAGACAATAATTATTACTATTCACATAATTCCAAATATCAAAATTCAAAATTTCAATAAACACGGGTCTAAACAAGCTCTTTAAAGTGTACATAAATAAAACTTCATATATAACTAAAATTTTGTATTAGTTTCTATAATCGAATAGTATTAATTGAATTTATTTATTTTAAACTAATGCTCATAATTTTAGAGTTATGTTAATAACTAAAGAATATAGCTAACTGATAGAGCGCTCTTGCGCCGAAGATAAAATTTCCCCGTTACACCTTTAATTAATAATACTCCTAATTAATATGTCTTCTCTATTTACTTATAATTATCTTTGTCTTGGTTTTTTTAAATAAGGTTAAAATTAGAAAATATGAAGAAAAAAAATTCTAAACAACAGTTATTTGAAACAAAATTTAACTTTTAAATCAAAACTTAAAAGGGATAGAGGGAGTAGTTAGTCACCAAACTCGTGTTAGGAAAGCTTGTGTGAATTAATAGGGTTTCAAAATTGTGAGACTTTGCATAATTAGTTTTTGTGATCAATAATTGGAAAATCTTGGGAGCTACTATGATGTAGCAGTCAGTAATTGAATCGTACACCCAATTCATAGTACAATATGATGGATTAAGACAATTATTAGTAGAAGTACATCAAAATCAAAAGCTAATCCCCAATAGTTCAAGTTTTCATGTGTTCAATAAAAAAGCTTTAATTAGTAGTTGGACAGCCAAAGTACATCAAGAACCACAGACACGGCCAGCAAGAAGCAGCTGAAAAAAGTAAAGGCGATGGACACAGCCACGCGATCGCAGAAAACGTGCAATGGCTTGCAGAAATTCGGAAGAGTTGAATGATGAATGCCTGTGTGGTTCAGGTTCGTTACGCCTGACGCGGCCGATCCGGCACTCATTGTAGCATACGCAAATAACTGCAACAAATATTAATTAGCATCACTAAATTATATTTTTTATTTTGAAATATATAATCCAAATTATTAATTGATCACGTTACAATGAAATTTGCATATAAATTGGGTAAATAAAAATCTTGATTCACAACAATTAGCTACCTGATCTCCAGCAAAAATGAGCCATGCGTGATGCCTAGAAGGAATGATTGGAGATTTTCGAAACATTCTGGACACGTTAATTATCAGTTGAACCAATGAATGAACCGCCACTGCTGCCGATACTCCAACCAGATACCTGTAATCGCCACAAATTATTCGCATCACACGCTCAAACATACCTATACTCAAATTTTCTTCTCCTTTTTGTTTTAGTTTATGTTTTAATAAAAGAAAGATAATTAGTATATGAGAACTTTATTTCAATTATTTGTCCCAAATCCACAAATTATATTAGTGACTTATTAGATACGAGAACTTTATACATTAAACGACTGTTTATCGACAATAATTTAATAATTAATGATATTTATTTTATGAAAACAAGGTTAAGCTATTGGAATTTTCTAGAGTTGTTGGAATTTTTGTAAACAAGGTTTTCATATTACTTTTTAAGTCTCAACCTTGAAACAATTTCTGAATACTAGAAAGTACCAATCAGTTTTTTAAATGGTTAAGCTGGTCAAGAGTTATGACTATTATGGCTAATATAACACATAACATATATTCATTTTCTTATTAATTAAGAGAACTTCTACGGTGCAATTATTGGATAGTATTGATAAATGGATGAATGTAATTACGGAGGTGGGGGACATGGTGCCTTCACGGGACCGTAGACATTTCTATTAATTAATATTATTTTATTATATTTTAATTTACACTCGCATACACACACAAAAGTTATAGTACATCAAGTGTAAAGAGAGTTTATGTTAGACAATCATATTTCTTAAATAAAAATGCATATATTAAAGGTAAAATATGCCACTTTTTAAACAAAATGTATATTTATGTTATTATGATTTTTCACCGTATACATGTGAATATTTTTATTCAAATAGTATAACGACTTCTTCCCCATGTGGATTCTAAACCTGGACTTACTATATATATATATATATTCAAATCAGTTAGAGTGAAAAGAATTCTTGCTACACTCGAATCCTTCAATACAATCAAACTTATTTCTGGATTATTTCACTATTAATCGTACTTACTTTACTTTTCTTTTCATGAAGATTTTATGGCGTTAATGATACTTAAAAGATTGCATGACAGACTTACACCAGATCACATGGGTATCCAAACAAAACATTCTGTTCACGGGTGCTTGTAAGTTTTTTCTTTTTTAGGGGGTGGAGGGCTACTATGATATGACGCCATAAATCACGGAATATTTAGGTGATGTATTAATATGTTTTCATTTCAATTTTAATGAAAAAATTAAATTGAAATTTATTAGTTTCCTGTAAAAATTGACATGAAATTTGATGAGTGATTTTTTAAATATATTTTTTAGTATATAAATAACATGAAAGTTGTTAGTGGTAGGGTCCACTTTCAATATTTTAATTAGAATATATATTATAATAAATAAATTATAAATGGTGAATTATATTAGATATAAATAGTTTTAAAATAATAAGTAGATTTTGATTGTAGTGATGGATCTCGTATTTTAAAAGACAATGAATTTGATATGTTTGAAATTTTTGATTTGAAAATTAAAAATTTTAAAAATAATTATTTTTAACGAAAAAGTATAAATAAATATGATTCTTGGGAAGGTAATTAGAAAACACATTCCTACATCACGTAACTATTTTCAAAATTTGTCTCTGAATGAAAATTAAATTAAATTGAATTTTATTAACCACATCAAACGATAACAAAAGTAAATTTCTCCCTTTTAACAACAAATGTGAAAATTCATTCAAGAATGTAAAGAAACTGAAGGGCGTGATTAAAAATATTATTCAGAACTTACTCGAATGAGTCCGAAAAAGACCACTTGGAGGACAAAGGTAGGCTGAAGCCGTAGAGTGAAATGGTGGAAGCCTGCTTTGCAGTAGTCATCACCGACAGCGCTGTCACGCTAGTCAAGACGCAGAGCAGCCGCGCCACGCCATGCATCACGTCAGCTTTCCGGTGGGCCGCCCCGGGCCGCTGCGAAGTCACCGTTGTTGGGCCGCTCTCGGTCGCCATCTTCGTTTCCGGTAGCTCAATACTCACTTCCGGCCCATTAGTCATCTCTCTCTTTTTATTTCTCTTTAAAAAGAAAATAATAATAACTGGGTGGGTGGTTTTGAATGGACAAAATGCGTGAGTGATGTTTCTTCTTCTTCTTCTTCTTCCAGGGATGGAGCTTGCTTTTAAGAATGGTGGAAAGGGACACGTGGCGTGAAAAGAGAGGGGGTTTCAGGGGTCAAAGGGTTGACTACTGATGGCAATGCCCGTGAACTTGATTGTACGGTAATCGATGAGTGTTTTTGTTCTTTTGTAGCATTACTAGACTACTAGTTTATTTGTACTGTTACAGAGGTTTTTTTGTTTGTTTGTTTTTTTCAAAGCAATTATTTTAATGATTATGTTCTATTCTTTTATTTCTTTCAATCATATGTTTTAAAGATTTATAAAGCAATGACTTTCACAAGTACATATAATGTAACTAATTTCTGCACATTTCGCTTGATTAGACTAATCACTTTTTATACTAGATAGTTACGACATAACTAAACAACTCGAATGTTCATACCAAGAAAATGAGTCCGGAAAAAATAAATCTCAAGAAAAACCATGGCTACTTTAATTCAAATATAAAATCCCAGGCCAGTAGAAAGCAAGTTTAACAACCAAAATCATGGCAAAATTTTAACGTCACAAGATTTTTGTCTATTTCTCTTGCATCTTTCATTACAAACAGATGGCACCTCTATATATCTCTCCATGCTTAAAATCACATTTTCTACAAACAACAAATATGAGATTCAAAAAGTTCAATGCCTCACAATTATCGAATTACCGAAACATGTTTTGCCGCGCAAAGTTACACATTTTCCACCCTTCCAAAACAACCCAAATACATTGGGATTCACTAAAGACGATAAAAATTGCAAGATTGAAGATACATTTAAGACTAGACGCCAAACATCAAGTCGACGACTTTTGACACCATTGATTTCGCCGGCGTCGCCATGGTCGGAGCAGATTGTCGAGCACTTGACGAGCTTCGATTCTGGAGATAGTATGGATAAGGGTTGACTTGGAAACCATTTGACTCCGAGTTTCTACTGGAAGGCGCTGGGGGTAATGTCATGAACCCATTGTTGTTGATTCTCTCGTTCAGCGCATGGCGCTGCATTGGGTCAACGGGCTTCACTCCAATGATGAGAACTCCGTTTATTTCCATGCCGTTTCTGCTCAGTGCTTTTTGAGCATCGGACCGATTCTGCAACAGCGGTCATTTAACTCCCATGAAGCAACTCAATAATCCAAATATTCTATAACATATAGCTTAGTTTTTTTTATTAAACTATGACCATGGGTTTTGTTTATGGTCCAGTCCAATAACTAAATATGATTTTATCCCAAAAAAAGAAAAACACAGATATGATGAGCTAAGATTGTGAATTGTGTCTCAGCTATACAGTCAAGTCAAAAAAAAAAAAGAAGTCCAATGCTTTACTCAAACAAAACAGGACAAATGAGATTAATCTGAGTCTTCAGAAATATATCCAACTTAAATTGTAGAGAGTTGTGAGAAGATGAATGATATAACATCTGCGTAAAGTTCTATGCAAGACAGAGAACGTTATAGAACCCAGGAGAGGACAGCCTCATATATTTAGGAAATAAGAATAATGTTGTAAGCAGTGAAACCTACTTATGTCAATAGTTTACAAGGGCAAAACACAATCAGGTGTTATTAATATTATGCAACATAAACTTCACATCAAAAGTCTTAGAAGACTGGATAAGAACAAAAACATATAAAATGCTCAACGAAACAATACGAAATGTGTCAACTAGTTGAAGTAGAAATCGAACCTGATATAAAATGTGCATCCAATTAGCATCTCTTGGGCCAGGAACGTGTTTCAGAATCACCCCACACTTCTCAAACTCCCTCAAGACAAGATTTGTATCAGCGGGTGAAAACCTGGAGATGAAATTTGAAATAAATATCGCAACTAATAAACGCCAATAAATGGTGAGATATTAGTAGATTCGACTCCGAGACACAAACGGGATTAAATGAAAAGAGGGCAAACAAATACTTGCCAATACAACCATAGCATGAAGTTGACAAAGGCATAAACCAACAGGTACATGCAGTTGAACTCTCAGTTTGGTTCTACAGAAGCAGCAGCAGAATCTAATATCTCCAAACACCCAAACAATCCCCATATTATCATGCAAAGACTCCACTAGTTTTTTCATGTTATTCAGGGGGAAAAAACTACTAAAAGAATTGAACAGAACACATCTAGAAATAATCATCCCATGAACATAAGAGCAACGCAAACAGACGCACAACATTCATCGCTCAAGTTACTGCCAAAATTGTAAAACACATTAAGTGTTGTACTCATGAGAAAGTAACCATTAATTTAATATATCTTCAAAAACACATTTTAACAACTGCAGAATAATTTAATACAACTAGCCATATAATACTCGAGTATAAACGCCACTCAAAACCATATTTTTAAAAAAAATCAAGAACAAAGAATCGAGTTAATACCCATAAACAGTGACCCATTCCTCCTCGTCCCAATTCCCCACAGGCACCAAACTTTTCTTCACTTCCGGCCTCGCAACCTCCCTAGGTGGCGGCAGTGTGATCAACGCACCCGGTTGCACCACACCCTCAACAGGCGAACCTTTCCCTTTATCATCTTGCTCTGCACTACCACCACCAACACTCTTCGCTGGTGACCACCAGCTCGAACTCACCAGAGGGCTCTGTTGGCTCTGCTGATGTGGCGGCTGCCTGCTCATCCCGGCATAAGAAGTGCTCGCATCGGACTTACTCTTTGGAGTAGAAAAATCCCTTCCTAAACTCTGTCCAGGGGATCGAGGATCTGATTTCACTTCTGGGGACAATGGGTAGTCTGGGATCCCAGATTCCGGAGAAAGATCAAAACGGTCCTCGAGGGTGAAAACCGGCGGAGGAGGAAGATCGGAGCTGGCAAAATTTTCACGCCAAAGGGCCGAAACGGCAGCTGCCTGACCGGGGGTCGAGAATTTTGACCCGGATCGTCGTGATGATACGGGTGATGCTAAATCTTGAAAGAATAGAGATTGCCTCCCGGATTTGGGGGTTCTACGGACGTTGGCACTCATTCTGATTTATGGTTCCTACACAAAAAATTGAAATATTCTGAGGAAGGCTAGAAATGAATTTCCATGGACATGTGGACTTAAATTCATTCATTACAGCATGAAACTTACATAAATTAGAGATACACGACCTTGCACACAACAATACAAAATTAAAATACTATTAGGACAGTTTGAAATGAGATTTAATGGACAAATGGGATACGATTCATACATTATAGCATGAAATTAACATAAAATAGAGATGCATGACCTTACATACAGCAATACAAAATTGAAAATTTCTTAGGAAGGCTTGAAATGAACTTTAATGGACATTGCGATACGAATCATAGATTACAGCATGAAATTAACATAAAATGGAGATACATGGCCTTACATACACAGCAACAGAAAATTAAAACTCCTTCTCAAGTGCTTACTTGAGTTCACAATATCCATGTTTATAGTTACAATTTTGTCTAAATCCAATTATAACCACAACTCCGCTAGCGTATGTATCAAAGATTTGCGTAATCAACAAATTTCCGCGTGACTATATAATAATTAATACTTCAGTAAAAAAGTTTGCAAAACAAATCAGCTAATGATGTCAGATTGGTCATCGTTCAGAGAAAATGGATATAAAAGCTACTCCAAAGCTCAGAAAATAAATGCAGAATCGCGATTCAAGTTTCAACCGAAAGGGGGAACGAAGAACAGAAATAAGGGATTCTTACCAAATTGTTGATTGAGAAATGCTGAAGCGTCGGCGAATGAGGTGGCCGGCTCGGGCAGCTGCAGCGGCAGCAAGGTTGAAGTCGTGTGACGACGAGTGGGGAGGGAGTGTAGGGTTTGGTTTCTAGTTAGGGCAGAGAAAGAGACTACAACGTTCCTTTTTTTCCCCTTCAAATTTGATTATTATTGTTTTCTTTTCAATGATAGCGGGTACCGGGGTATAGACAGTCCGAAGGAGACGGGTTGTTTTGCCCGAGCCTGGTCTGCCGACGGGCCTATTGGAGCAGAACATTGAGGCCCAATAATCTCCGGCCTTTTAATAATAAGCTCCGGCCCAAATCTTGATTTCAATTAGAATATATGAGATTAATTTTGTGGTAAATAAAAAACTACCTATTTTAAAAATAAGAAAAATCAAATATACGAACAAAAAAATTAATCTAATAATACTAATTCCAATAAAATATTATCAGATATACGAGAAGAAATGGAAGATGTTGAATGAAAAACATAATTAGTGTGCATTTGCAACAAGTAATTGATGATGGACACAATTCAAATACTGTATTTGTTATTTGTATATATTTTGAAAACATGTATTTGATACCTATATAAATGAAGTCTTTGATTAATAAAAGAACTCTTATTACGCCTCCATCTTTATGTTATCTTATTACTTTTCTTTTTTTCACGTTATCAGTATGTCGCTCTAAACAACGATAAGTAATAAGCCTTTATAAACCAAAAGAATAAATATATATAACTTTCATACGTAAATCAAACTGCATTGAATATTTCCAAAATTATTTTTTGGTCTTTTAACCATTGGATCGCGCTTCAATTTTTACAATACCTTCAAGACCTGTCGAATTACGTTATGAATAGTGGAGATTTGTGGTGAGTTTTGAGGCTTCAGATATTGAATTTAGAATATAATTGTTTTTGTTTTCAAAATTTCCTGCTCAATATTTTCAAAACGGGACACAATCTAACAATTGATTGGAATTGAAATCTGGGCATAATGTTCAAAACGCATAGAGATTTGAGTTTGGACTGTGAAGATCGATTTTAAAGCTTTCTATCAACAGAAAATAGTTACGAACAAAAGCATATCCAAATTGCAAAATAAAAAAATAATAAATTAAGACGTGCCCCGAAAAAAATCGTGTCTTTCTTACAAGGTTTGAACTTTATTAGTTTCTGTTGGCTACTTAGTTTTCATTGAAATCTTTGATTTTGTTTATTTTCAAATATATTAATGTGGATATTGCGTGATGTTGATTTGGTCTTTCTAATCTCAATGATTTTTGTGGTTTTGTGGCTATATTATTGTATTCCCATGTTGATCTCAATAGTTTTCTTTCAATATGAGTTCGGTATGCACCAAGTTTTCCAAATCAAATAGCCTCCAGTTTCTGTGACTCTGAGAATAGAACATGGATGTATTTGTATTAGTTATGACGTTAATGTGCATCATGTCAGCATATATTTTTTGTATATTAACTGGCTTGTGATGTTGCACTTATCTAAATTGGTCTCCGTCCAAATAAGATGGATTGCAATTTGCTATATAACTAGTAACTTGGAAATGTTAGTTTATATATAATTCGGTTATCTTAGTATCTATATGAATCCAGTTTCATCAGCTCTCTCGTTGAGATTATATATAGATCACATGTAATTAAATAGGATAAATTTTATAAATTCTATGATAACAAAGTTGATGGACAATACAAAATAAATGAAAACCAACCAACCATGTGATATAGTATTTCACAAGCATGGAAAAATATGTGACATGGTCTAGAAACCTAATTAGATACAATAATATAATAAATGTTTTCACCAGTATACATGAAATTATCAATTCGAATTGATAATTTCATTTATACTGGTGAAAACATTTATTCTATTATTGTTGAAATATTATATGATACTTTCAACATATATTTCATTTATTGTACATGAAATGATAATGAATTTACACGTAGAATACAAATTTAGTACAAATCAACCTAGGTTGGGTTGAGCCGTTGAGCCATCAAAATAGCAGCTCAAAAAATTGACCCGAATATGGCTATGGAGTTGTTAAAACAGTCGGGTTATTTGGCCCAGTGGCACGACCCGACTGTTTTAACAACTCCATAGCCACATTTGGGTTGTGCCATGAACCGTAAAGTTATCTAGTTTGACTTCTTACGATGATTCAGCATGTTAAATCTTATTTTCTATGATTTGACATGTATATAATTATGATATTATTTTATACTAGTTTAACACTCGTGTATTACAAAGGATTTTTGTCAAAATATGAATATTGTTGAAGGAAAAATACAATTAGTGTGCCTTCGTCAATAAGTAACTGATGAATGATAATTTAGGTATTTGTTATCTTTATGTATTATGGAAACATGTACTTTGATACCCTATATAAAGTGAGTCTTTGATGAATAAGAGAACCCTAATTTCTATCGTCTCTTTCGTCTCTCTTTTATGTCTTCTCCTTATACTTTTACTTTTACAAATATAAAAATAATTGATAGTTATAGAGTTTACAAAAGATGTATTTTCAACTCGTGTCTTGTACATGTTTAGTTTATTTATTATTTATTGTAATTATGAATTAATTTTATATTTTAATGCTTATATTAAATCATTAATAATTTAATTTACACCCTTCAAGAATTTTAAAAGATGTCACATTCTCAACCTGTGTATAATCTCTATTTATTAATTATTATTATTATTAAATTATTGTATATTTTAATGATTAGATTAAATTCATTAATAATTATTAGTTACATACTTTGAAAAATTCAAAAGTTGTCATACTCTCAACCCGTGTTGCATTGTTTCAGTGTCTAATCATTATTATATAATTTTATACTTTATATTTGAATTCGTTATTAATATTTAGTTATATAAGTCATTGCAAATAACTCATCATTTACCTATGTAAATATTAGAAATTCAAACAATAAAGTCATTTCAACTTTAATTATAAATATAACTTATTTGATTATTTTCATTTTTTGTAATTAAAATTAAAGGAAAATTGTCAAATAGTCCTCCAAATGGATGTCCATTTTTCAATTAGTCCTACATCCAATTTTAAGTCAAATAGTCTCTCCTTTTTTGTCAAATGGTCCAAAATTTTGATATGAATATAACACAAAACACTTACTATGAAAAAACAAATAAAGATAAATACATAATAATAATAATAACAACAATAACAACAACAATAATAATAATAATATGTAGTGAACTGGGCAGCAGGTGGTTGTCACCTTTAACCTGCTGCCGCCGGTCGTTGGAATTCTTTTCTGGTCATCGAAAAATATTATAAAAAAAAAAAAAATCGCCAAGAAAATCTCTTACTATATGTTTGAGTTTATTACTATTTTTTTTTTATTACTCTTTTTGTTTCCTTGATATTTTTTTTGCATAAGACAATAATTTGTTTATATAGATATATAATGTGTTTATCAATGCATTATATTGAGATTAGATAAGGAGATTTATAATATATTTAATATTAATTTTCCTAAGTGTAATATTTTTTTTTTGTTGCTGTTGTTGTTTTTATTAAGTTAATATTGAATTAGGTAATATATAATAAAAGGAAAACATTAAATAAGCAAAAATATAAAATATAAAAATACTAAACCAGGTAAATATATAAAAGGAAAATACTAAATTAGGTAGATATTATATTCGGTGACACCGAAGCACCAGAATATTTTACGAAGCTAACAAAGCGTACGTAGTGCTTAACAATTTGTGCTAACAATTTAGATAGAATTTTTATTAATTTAAACGAGTTTATATGTCTACATATCAATTTATGGTAAATGAAAGACATATCCAATCAAATCATTAATCACTCAATATTAATAAGTAATATGTCAACATTTGGGATATTCTGAATTGATTTATTTGCTGCAGATTTTCTTTTCCTGTAAACTAAAAGTTGATTAATGGTAAAAAAATAACAAATCAAATCTAAATCATTAATCAGTCTCAATAATAATGTTAATTAATATTTTTTTTTCAAAAAATAATTAGCATTTCGTGTCTAAGAAAAAAAAAATTAAAATTTTCATTTACCAGATGAAAATGCAGAAAAATCAGTAATTCTTTTTCTTTTGTACGTGCTTAATATACTAACTAGTTTGAATACCCGCGTTTTACGCTGGAATATCCAAGAAAAACATTAAAATATAAATTTTATCCCAAAAAAAACTATTAACTTCAAAAAGTTTATCAATATAAAACTAAATGTTGATCGCTTTAAATTTTGGAAAACCTATTTGTAGACAACATTAACTATTTTATTTACAATGATATCATTCTCGTCGCAGTAAATTATACTTTCAATATTTTTCGGCTCTTAATTCTTGATTTTAAGATATAACTTTGACCCGTGCGTTGCACCGGAGTTATAAAAAGACACTTCTTAAAACTTTGTACAATTTGTAAAAATGAAAAAACTTAGAAACGCGGGTAATTCAAAAAAATATGAACTTCGTATTTTTAACTTGTGTAATACCGTATTGATGTTACGTGCTAATATTAATGTTTCTAACATCGAAAAATACAAACTATTTGTGATATTAAATTATAATACAAATATCACATGAATGTCACGTTACCCACATCATCATCGTTTTCTCATTTTGTACTAATTGGTCACTAATCAATACATAGTTTATTGTATCGTGGGCAATGTGCAGTGTCCTGTGCCAATTAAAAATATATTTACATGCTTAAATTAGTTTTATTAGTAATTTCTAAAAGTGTGCTAAATTTATATTGTAATATAATTTTTCATTTATATATTTTTGGAAACTTATTTATATTAATTTAAACCCCAAAAATGAATTTTTGAACTAATATTTTTAGTAACTTATTAAATTTGGGAAAAAATATGTCTAATTTGACTTGAATTTTCAAATTCCAAAGAGACTGGGTGGTTAGAAGTCTCCCCGACGTACTGGTTATAACATTTGAATTTTTCAATTCTAATAGCAAAACAAAAAGAAAATGATTCAAATCATACCATTATTATGATATTACATATTCTAATTTGAGAAAAATTAAATGTGTTTTAATTCAATTATTTTCACAATCAATGTAATAATAATTAAGGTAATTAAAAGTTAGGAATAAAAAAGAATGAAAATATACTTTTTTATATAAACCATGGAACATATTACAATAAATGTTTTAATACCAGAATATTTCATCCTCAGGAGGAGATCATCAAAACAAAACATGATCGGTTGTTAATTCATCAAAATATACTTTTTGTTTCAAGTTATTACTATTATTAATTATTTTGGTCCATTAAATAGATTAAAGCCCATTAAGTATTTTTTTTTTAATTTGTTCTTTGTTTTAACACTTTCAGACCCAATTTCCACTTTTCAGCCCAAAATCCAAAATTCCAATTGATAAATCTGTGCTCCAATTTCACCACAAACCCACGTTTCTTCTCCAGAACTGCCCATACCTCAATATCCTCTTGTCAAATTATTAAGAAACCACTGGCTTCTCAAAACCTCACAACAGAAATTCACAAACAGCAGCAAACATTTTTATTTTTTTTGAAATCTGCAAACAGGTAACAACAAAACAGGTAAACATAATCAAATCGAATGATATGCATTTGTTGAATCCTAAGTCCGTAATGCTCTTCACCTAAACAATTAGAAAACATATTTAATTATTATATTTCATATATATATATATATATATACATATATATATATATATATATATTGAAATATTAATATTTATACTTATTTATTTTAAAAAAATACACAAGGATAAATAATAATAATAATAATAATAATAATAATAATAAAATAAAGAAAAAACTGGACTGAGAAGAAGTTTGACAAAAGTTTATGGGACCGGATCGAGGTTTATATAATTTGGATGGTTGAATTTAGGCTTATATGTAAGTTGTGAGTTAAATTGAAATGATGGCAAAAGTTGGGGGTTAATCTGGAATAAGGGCAAAGGTTCTGGGGAAATGGGCTGGGTATAAAAGGAGAGGACCCGGCCTCTAATAGCCTCAAAACCCGTCTTTTCCTTTCTTCTTCTTCTCCAGAAATTAGGATCGGCGCAGCACCTCCGGCAAAGACGCGCGGCGATAGCGTCGGCAATTGGGCAACGGACAATCAGCGATGAAGGCGACGACACCTCGAAACGGGGTCAGGTTCGATCGGTTCTCCTTCCTCAATTCAAAAAACGGCATTCGCCGATTGTCACACCCCAGCAAATCGGCGGCAGCAGAAAATGCAGGCGGCAGCGTGGACGCAACCGGTATCCGCCGGTTCACGGTGTGCCCGCACTGCACCAGATCCAAAACTCCATCGAACACCGCCCAGTTCGCTGCAGCGGCGCGTGGAGCGCCAGCAGCCCACGGACCGCCACCGCCTTGTTGTACAACACGCCGAGGCTCATCGTTGTCGTCAGGACGATCGCGTTTTGCAGCTTCATCTGCGATGCGAATGTGCCGATCCCACTACCGACATCGAGCGCAGGCCGGATTGAAGATTTCGCGGATTTGGCAATTGTAGATCCAATTCTTAGCATTTTTGCTGCTGCTTCTTCTTTTTCCTTTTTCTTGTGCGGCTGCGAAGGATAAAGGTAGAGAGGAGAAATAATTAAACCCTAGATTTCTAATGAGGTGATAAAATGGAAAAAAGTACTATTATATACCCTAGGCAAAAAAATATAAAAGGAAAGAATTAATGGTAAATGCTAAGAATTTGACACATCAGATTTTGGGTAAGTAAGAAAATGACTTTGTAATTTGGATTCGTATGGAGTTGACACCTTAGCAAGGTGTCAGCAGAATTAACAAATAGGGGTTTATATGATAGATTCAATATGCAAAAGAGAACCATGATATTATTCAGTATCAAAACACCTACACTAAGTTGGTAAAATTATCAAAAAAGGTACAAAATTATCCCGATCGGACTTTTTTGCTGATGTGGCGTGATTTAATAATTTCTTATCATTTTTCTTCGTTTTTAAACATTAAATGGAAAAAAAAAACTTGAGAAAGAAATCAATTTTGGTCCGTTATATTAGCCACATTCCAGAAAAAGTACATGACATTGACCATCATCGAACCACATTTACTAAGTTGGCCAATTCATCAAAATGGTCCAAAAAAAGTTTGATCGAGATTCTTATTATCATTTTTTTTTATAATTATAAACATTACAAATATGTTTTGCCCTCACTTATCTTTTCTATTTCTTTAATATTTTTCCTCTAATCTAATCAATAAAATTCGAATCAATAAAAAATAATTAAAAAATCTGACATAAATATAAAAATATAAAATAAATATTAAAAAATTATAAAATAATTATAGAGATTTATACCAGAAAATAATTATTAATAAAAACAAGCTAATAATATTAGATATAAAACCATGAAATATCTTATCTACCTTTATACTAAAGGTCGCCTGCAGAATTTTCAATATAACATTTGATACCAAATTATTGGTGAATTCTATTTTAGTTTTGGGCATTTTTTTTGTTTAATGGGCTTGCCGCGTTTTTATGGAAAGATGATAGCCCATTTGTTTTCTTCTTTTTTTGAGTCAACTGAATTGCAACTAATTGCGCATAACACATTTGTACTCTATTTTTTTCTTTATTTTTGGTTGCGTAATAAAATATTTTTCGTTTGAAAGTCGTTTATACAACTAACAATTACTGTTATGGTGGATCTTTCTTTTAAGTTATTTGTTATTATTTTTTTAGTATTTGGTCCCTTTATTTTTTCTACACTTTGAATTAAATTTTATTCTAATGTATATTTTTATTTTTAATTTATAGTATATTTCACCTAAATGAATAAAAATCAATTATCAGGATGATATATTAAAACTCAAAAAATTATATTAGGTAGAGCAAAATTATATTGTATAAATAATTATTTGAACATACCTAAATCAATAATTTTAAAATGTATATCATGAATAACTATTGATTAATATAAATTTTCATGTATATCATTAACTTCACTTATTTTCAATAAAAATAAATTAGTCTCACTTATTTCGAAATCTTATTATTAAATACTTTATTTATTATTCTTTGTAAATCCAATATGTGAAATATTTCAATATATATGACATATTTTTATTGTCATTACAATAGAAGTTGAGATTTTTTGGAAGTTGGTATATTATTTTTTGTCTAATAGTTCATATATATATATATATATATATATATATATGTGTGTGTGTGTGTGTGTGTGTGTGTGTGTGTGTGTGAGAGACGTAGCGAAGCGCTGGTTAGATTCTAGTAAGAAATTATAAAATATATATATAATTTTATATGAATAAATTTAGATTTATTTTTATAAATATCTATATTTTAAATAATTTTTTAAAATTCAATTTATATTTTTATATTTATTTCTAATTTTATTAATTATTTATTAATTAAAATCTTACTAATAATAAAAAGTTATAAAAATTATTATATTTATTTTATAATTTTGTAAGATCTAATTTATGTTTTTTTATTTATCATTGATTTCTTTAATTTTTTATTTAATAAAATATATTAATTTGATTGAAGAAAAAAGAATGAAGGGAAAATAGGATTTTGTCTTCAATTTAATGTTTAAAATCAAATAAAAATGATAAGAAAATATAGAATAACGCCACGTCAGAAAAATACCCCGATCCAGATTTTTTGAATCATTTTGATGAATTGGCCAACTTAGCAGATGTGGTTTGATGATGGTCAATGTCACGTACCTTTTATGAAATGTGGCTAATATAATGAACCAAAATTCATTTATTTCTCAGTTTTTTTTTCAATTAATGTTTAAAAATAAAGAAAATAATAAAAAATTATTGAATCACGCCACGTCAGCAAAAAAAGTTTGATCGGGATAATTTTGTACCTTTTTTGATAATTTTATCAACTTAGTGTAGGTGTTTTGATACTGGACAATATCATGGTCCTTTTTTTGAAAAGTGGACAATATAATAAATTAAAAAACAATTTTCCCCAATTATAAAATAAAATATTGGTAATTTAGAATTCCAAATATAATAGACTTGACTCACAAAGTATGCAATCCTAGAAAACTAAGATAGATAATTGTGTGACATGTTGAACCCAATTTTGTAAAGGGAAAAGGATCCGAGATTAATAATTGTAACGTCAACAACTCACATAGTCCAGAAAGAAAAAGAAAAGACAGGAGAGTAATTGTCAGAAGAAAATGAGGTATAAGTGGTGGGGATGGAGATAGGCATAACTGCAATAAGTTACCAAATAACATGGAAAGATCCCAAGACATGGACACAGTGCCATCCCTTTGGAAATATATATAATTATCCTTTTATCCCAACCATCATCTGCACACAACACTCATGCAACTCACATAACTCCATGTGCTACTCCCCCCCACTCCACATGCATAGTCTCTCTATATATAGCAAAACACACACTGACTTTAAATAAGAGAGAATAAAATATTCAATTTAAATAGTCTACTCTTTATATAGTTTCTTTAAATATATTGGCATATAATATGACAATTTGATAGTCGTCTAGTAGTTAAAACTTTCAAATTCAGGAGATCGCGGGTTTGATCCTACCATCCATGAATATGTACAAAAGCAAATATTAATTAATATACAAGATGAATGTCATGAATAATAATAACAACATTATTTGATAAACTTGATATTTATTTGAATAAGATTAACATGCATAAACATTACCTATGCTTGCAGATGTAGACACAATATGGTTGTTAAAGTTGTTTAATATAATAGATGTACTCTTTTTGGAACTTTTATGGGCACATACATTGTACTTGCAAGTACATTTCGTTCAAAGGGCTATTGTTGTATGTTGGGGGTGAAAAAGATGGGTCAAGTGGATGAGATTGGTTAGCATTAAAACTGTGGAGCTGGAAGGAGGTCACAGTGTTGCATGGATATATATGATATATGGATTTTTTTTTTCTTTTTATTTTTTGAGTTTAAGAAATACTCTTTATATTTTTAATTTCCTTCACATTATATGAAGATGGGGATAAATTTATATGTTTACAGTGTTTTTCTTAATTTGTAAATCCCAGTTGAAATATTTTACAAAATATTTTTACAATACTAAAATACTGTAGTATAACTAAACATATATTAGGTTGACAAAAGGGTAGAATAGTCATAGTAGACCCCATGTGGGAGGGCAAAATGTCTTAAGTTTACCGATATATCGCCCCAATGTTATCTCTATTGAGAAAATAATCGATGATTGTAGTCCGAAACAAAGAAAAAAAATTATGTAATTAATTAAACAAGAAAAAGACAAGAGTATTAGTAGTGCAACCAAATAGCGAAAGGAAGAGGATGAGAGATTGAAAAGGAAATTCTAGTCTCAAGATTATTTTCGTTGGATGAATGCATGAGCAGACCACTTTTACATTAGTGAATATTGAATTCGAGATTATCAATTACATTACTTTATTTAAAAAAAAAAATGGTTATCTAATATCTAAAAAAAATGGTTATCTAATATCTAGAAGTTATCACACGTTTGATTCTAAAACGCACTTCCATGCAAGTATAACTTCGTACACCACACGATGTTCTACCAATACTCTCTTACTCTACAAATACTGTCTTCATTAATTAGGTCAATTAATCACTGAAACCCGTGTTAATGTTTACGTTCTGATATTTAATAATACTATCTATTATTAATCCAAAGTATTCATTAATCTCAATACTTATTTATTTCTCCTAAGAGCCAATGTGCCCATACTCGTGGGATGCAACACATGCTTCCTAAAATTCTAAGATTAGAAACCTAGAACAAATGAAAATCACTCTTTCCCATCCCATGTTACTAATTTTTAATTTGTACGAAAAAAAATAGAAGCATTTGTCCGTGAACAAATAAGTCAAAATGAAAGAGGGAGAAATCATCTTTATTGGTTGATCTTTTGTATTATCTCCCTCGTCCACAAGGAATAGGAGGATAGATAAAATTATGAGGTTAAAAAGGCGAAATGATTGAAATTAATATTGTAAAGTTTTGCTAATTTCTTGCTTTATCATTAACTTTTTTAGTATTTTAATAAATAAAGTAAACTAAACACAAGTGTTTTAGTTTTCTTTGTGATATTTTAACTTTGAAAAATAAAACATATATTTATTCAAAAAAAAATATATATATATATATATATATACCTATTTTTTATGTACGAAATTAATAAATAAATTTTTTGCAATATGAGATAGTAGTAACTTCGAATTTCCACAGCAAGATTAAACCTATCGTATACTAGCTAGGTTGATTTATTTGTTAGGCATGGTTTGAAATGAAAAAAAAGAGAGAAAAAAATTTATTATTATTATTATTTATAATGTGAAAACATAGACAAAAGGTTAACTTGGGGTGAAACAAACTTCTTTGGTGCTAGTAGTAGCGATGATTCAGGAAATTGTGGGGCCACACAAAAGAAATACGCGAGGGGCGGTAGATCATTTCAATTTCAAGATGTTATTTACCACTTCTCTCTTTACCTTTCCCTTTTAGCTTTTTCATTTTATAAAGAGAAAAATTACAAAATAAGTAAATATTTGTAGATTGTATATATTTGTTTGGTAAAAAATGTCACTTGAAGTTAGAATGTGATAAATACAAGTTAAATAATTTAGTATTTGTTAAATAAATACTCCCTCCGTCCCAAAATTATAGTCCTGCGATTAATTTCACACACACTAAGAAATGAGTAGTTTACACAGTTAAGTCATTAATTTAGTTAGTATTTTCCAATTATATCCTTCTTGAATTTATTAATGTTAATTAATGCTTATAGAAATCAGTGTTGGAATTAGTATATTTGTTATTGGAATAGTAAGGTTTTACATTATAATCATCAATTTTCAATTTATCATGTAGAATATAAGTATTTCAAAAATATTAATTAAGGGTATGTGTGGAAATGAAGATTTAATGATTTGTTAAATATAGTAACTTGACTATCTTTGTGGGACGGACGAAAATAGAATACTAGGTGTCTAATATCACCTATATATTAAACGAATTTTTTTTTATATCATATGTATTTGTTTAGAAAGTTTCGGATTGACGTGTGATTTTATGGTGGTACTTGATAAATTTTGGAGGTTTGAAGATTCATTAAAAACACAGAAGTTCTAATATCTACCTTATTTATTATATTTTTTTTAATTATATTTTGCCTAACTTAATATTTTTTTTAATATTTGTCTAATTTAATATATTTTTTATTATATTTTTTTAATTCAGTATTTTCTTGTATTCTTCTAATATAAACATATAAAAATTATATATAATTAGAAAAAGAATCTAAATTACTTATATTAACTAAAAGACAAATTACTTTATAAGAGAATGTTATCAAGAAAAACTTAATTATTTATTAATAATCTAAATAAATTATATTTATAATAAAATTTAAAATATTTTTATTCTTAGAGTTTTAAATATATGAAATAAGTAAATTATGAGTTATTCACAATAGTCTAAGTATGTAATTAAACATTATTAATAAATTCAGTTTATGCATAAAGAATATAAATTTATATAATAATAATAAATAAATATTGGTTTGACCGGTACATTACGATATGTGTTGTGAATTTCTCTAAATATGTAACTAAAAATCATTATAAGATTTAATTTAAATATTAAAATATAAAAAAATATTTAATTCTAATAACTAATTGATAAAAATTAGTAACGGATTGAGTGTGTGACAAGTTTGAATTTATTTAAGTATGTAAATGAATATGAAATTAAAAAGAACTTAATCTAATATTAAAATAAAAATTATTAACAATATAAAAATAATATTTAATGAATAGTAACTAGATATCCGTACAATTCACGAGTTGAGAATACAATATCTTTTGATTTTTTTTTTAAATTTAAAAACTCTATAATGATCATAAATATATTTTATATTTATCTTTTGATAAATATTGTGTTATATTTATCTTTTGATAAATTTCATGTAACACACAAGTGTTAAACTATTGTGCGTGTGTGTGCGTGCGTGCGTGCGTGCGTGTGTGTAGAAATTGGATCAATTGGGTCCAATTCTTAAAATGAGTCACTAGAACCAAATCTCAGTCACTCAATGGGTTTAGATCTGATTGACGTAAATTGGTTGGAAAATTGTTGACTAATAAACATATGTTATGTATTATTGTATACTTGCACTACTAACTGTGCATTATCGGACATATAAACGTACATTAACAAACTATTAAATGTGAAATAAAACTGTTGAAAATTGGCTTGAAAAAACATGACATATAATTCAAACACCTTTGTCATTCTAATTATGCATCAATGTACTGCTAAATGTGCAATTAGCATTGTCAAACGGGCCGGCCCGATGTGGGCTGCCCCAAAACAGGGCGGACGCGGGCCAGCCTATTTTTTCGCGGGTTGGGAAAACTTATGTCCGCATCCCGTCCGCGGGATGGTCCATTTTTTTTAAATAAAATCTTATTTTTATGTTCAAATTATAAGAAAATAAATTAACAATTAAAAAAAATTATTATAATATTTAAAGTATTCTAACGGGCTCATAGAAAATAAAAGAATACAAATATGCATTCAAATTTAACTAATATAAATTATAATAATAATTATAATAAAATATAAAAAAAAGGGCCAGCCTGCTCCGGCCCGCGGTCTTAACGGAGCGGGCCAAAAAAGCCCGCGATTAAATGGCCTGGGAGATGGCAGTGCAAGCCCGCCCGTTTACGCGGGCTGACGGGCCAGCCCGCGGGCTTTGGCCCATTTTGACAGCAATGTGTGCTACATGCGTCTAAATGTGCAGTGTATTTTAATTTTTTATTATTTATTTTTTCGCAAAACTTTTAAATGTAAAAATAAATGTGTGTGTGTGTGTGTGACTACATATTAATGTTGATATCATGTGCTCGAAGGATATTAATATAAATAGTAGGTTTAATGTATGGTCATAAATCTTGTGTATTAGAGCATCTCCAATGGGATGCCAATTGAAGTAAATAAGCTCAAAATACATATGTGGAAAGAAAAAATGTAAACAATACCTAGCACACCATCTACATCAAAATGGTGTGCTAGACATTGTCTGTTTAACAATTTACGTTATTTATTCACCCATTGATATTAATTTATTTATTTCTCTATTCTCTTCACCAATAGTAGTTAAGTATTTTACACAATTCATATTTATCATTGAAAAAGATTTTAAATAATAATATTGTATTTGGCATGTCATTATGAACTCACATTGTCTCATTGAAGGGGTGAGATATTTCGTTTGGTATTTGGATTTTGAAATCTCAAGAATCATATCATAATTGTTTTTGGTTCATTTATGATTAAATTTTAACAATAATTAAAATTATTAAATTTTTATGAATTTTGATTTTACTCTTTAATTGATCATTAGTTAAATACATAGTTGATAAAAAAAATATTTTTTTTATTATCGAATATAATTAGATTTACAACTAGTTTAATATAATTATAAATCGGTTTTAGTATCAATCATCGGTTCGATACATAGATTTTAGGGAGATTAAAAAATCTCTAAATCTGTTTCGTAAAGAAATTTTTGAATGATTTCGGTTCGTAAAGTGATCAACGATCAACAAATGATTTTTTTTATTTCAGACATCTTGCTTCGATTTTCGGTATGATTCAGATATCTAGTGGTCATCCTTTTTAAGTAAATTCACACTGTTAAAGGTGATTAATTATTTTCAATAAGTATAATTATTTACTTGAAAAGTATGTTACCACACAAAAAATTATTGTGTCGATCTTCAGAATATGAAATTAATCGATAATGGTATTAAAATTTTTGGACTTTAAATGCCTGAACATTGCCAAATGAATTTCGCTAACTAAGTTTAATATAAGCATATCATACACGGAAATTTGGGGGCAATAGAATTTCTATATCTTACTGTGATGCATATGTGTGGAATATGCATAATTTTCAAGTTGAATAATGTACGAATATGCAACCTGTGATGCATATGTGTGGAATATGCATAATTTTTAAGTTGAATAACGTACGAATACGCAACCTATCTGTTGAGGATTTTATTATTGGGAATAATTTCTTATTTAGTTGTTTACCTTTCTTAGGCACAAAATATATTAGGGAACTAGAATTAGAACTCTATATTTGCTTCCTAAAAGGAGTTTAAGACTTTATTTAGTTTCCTAAATTGTGTTTTGGATTGATTTAACTTGTTTACCAAGTGTAGGATTTTATGATTCTTCTATTTAAGACAAGACAAAGTCAAGAGAAGAGGACACCTTCGATACACTTACATACACAACTTTTTGAGAAGGATGTAGCAACAAGACGACGCACAAGCAATGGAGAACACAAGCAAGATAGCTACTTGGAGCAACTGTTCGAGATCAAGAAGTTTTTTGAAGTTGCGTAACCAATGGAGAAGATATTTTCATCAATGCGACAAGTATTTAGTATCAAGTTTTTGATATTTTAGTTTTCGTATATTACTTCATATTTTTGTATTGATCGTGAACAAGAAAGTAATATAGTTTTGGGTTTGTACACCCAAGAATTTAATTTGCTGTGTTCTTAATTTTTATTTTCGCTGCATAATTTTAGTTTAACTCTGGTTGATGTTGGTTTCAGTGTTGGTTAACATTGAAAACAACATCACAAACTGATACTTATTTTCAAAACTATAGACCAAAATAAAAAGAAAAGGTTTCTGTTTGAATTGTAGGAGGTGATTTTTATCTGTTTTTTTCTTCGAAATCTATTTAAAAAAAATAATTGGATATTCCACCCTCTCTTTTCTCTCTCCTGTTTCTTCTCTTTCAAAACGCAGCATAAAGAGGGAGAGAGAGAAAATATTTTCTTCGCCGTGGTCCCAGCTCTGTCAAATTTTTTTCCTTTCCCCTTTTTTCAATTTTTTCGTCTTTGCTCATTGTTGGATGAATGATTGATTTATCTTTTTTGCTTTCTTATTGTGGGTTGTGATTTTTGTTTTCGATTTGAAGAGTGTGTTGCAGAGGAGAAAGGGGGAAATATATATATATATATATATATATGTATATATATATATATATATATATATATATATATATATATATATAGTATATTATATATCGCTGTTTGGGTTGGTAAAGTTGGAAAGTAAAATGAATATGATGCGCCGGCTGAAGAGCATTGCTTCATACCGCTCATCCATTTCAGATCCTGGTGGGGATTTATGTATTAAACGGGTTAAAGTGGAGCAAGAAATAGATTAGAGTGATGACGACACATCAACAGATAATTGTTTGAGAGCTCCGGAGGTAGATATGGAGTCTTTAAACCCAATTGTAGTCGTTGCAAGCACATCGGATGTGCACGAGCTTCCCAAAGAAATGAACAAAATGAAAATTAGAGAGGATAAAAATGATGACAATGAGGATATCGCTAAGGATATGGAACCAACTATTGTTAGCAGGAATGGGACTGAATCTGGTCAGATAATTGTGACTTCGATTGGTGGCCGAAATGGACAACCAAAACAGACAATGTCTTATATGGCGGAGCGTGTGGTTGGCACTGGTTCATTCGGAGTTGTATACCAGGCCAAATGCCTTGAGACGGGTGAATCTGTCGCTATAAAGAAAGTGCTACAGGATAAGATATATAAGAACAGAGAGCTCTAGATTACTTTGCTTGATAACCAGGTTGACCAGTTGCAGGCGCTTCGATACTCGTTTGTTGAGGTCCTTTTGCTTTCAAAACAAAAAGAGGGAGAAGAATGTAGAAGACACTGTTGTGAATGTGGTTCATTTTTGTTTGTTTTAAACAATGGTTACTTCATTTAGGGGGAGTTTCTAATTCAGGGGAAGTTTTTAGTCTTTTGATCATTTTCACGCGTCTTGGGTATTTTGTCCAAAAAGGCAAAAGGTGGAGATTGTTAAGTATTTTGTTATTGGGAATAATTCCTTATTTAGTTGTTTGCCTTTCTTGGGCACAAAATATTGCAATTCGTAGAGACGAACACCATGCTCGTGCAGCGGAAGTTTTAAAATTTTAGACCCAACAGATCTATCCTGTGAACGAATATATTTATATAATAAATAAACGAGATAAAAGCATGAAACACTTACAGTAAATTCAGGTCCGAGTTCAACACTAAGGTATCCACGCGATTAATTCTCCGACTGCAAGATCCAACTTCACTGTATTGCTATCGTGAAGAAAGTTAGGAAATCTCACGAAAGCTCAAGAACTCCCAATTTCAAAATTAGGATTTATGTTTTCTAAAAACTCTCTGGTTTTTCTTGTTTTTTCATTGTATACAACTTATGACTTTATGTTATATTTATACCAGGTACATAAGAGAACCCTAATCCTAAAAAGGGTTGCACTGTCCAAGACATGGGCCCAAAACAATTTTAGCCCAAGTACCTTTATTAATATAACATAGATAATTAAATTCAAATACAATTTAACTTAATTAAATAACTTTTATCAAATAGAAATTAATATCATAATGATTAACAATTAAATATTACAATTCTAAATTGAATATTTAATACTTTTTGATACACTCTTAAATCGGAAAACTAATCGCATATAGTGTGACCTTATATGCCTTTATATATGACATCAATCCAATGATGAATCAAACAAAACTCCTAGACGGCTTAGTTGGACGAACTCAATATATAAAGAATATTCACTTGAACTCAGCGAATTATAACCTTTATACAAAGCTTTGGTGAAATTGTTTCATTTCGAATCACTCGATTAAGCTTAAGATTTATCCAAGTGTCTATCTCAATGGCTTAATCATTTTATCTCATCTTTATTAGTCGACAACTAGACCATACTCAATCACTATATTGAATATGTCTTTTGCATTGGCCAATGACTTTAGTCGACCTAATATAGAGATTATGAGTGATCTCTCTCGAAATTCCAATCGAGGAATAAATTCTTTTTTGGCTCAACTACCACCTTCATTTACATCATGGTGCACCCAACACAAGTCGAATCTACCCCAAAAGAAGTGCAAGCATTGGTCATGGTCAAAGTACACCACTCAGCAAATAAGGTGCGTATTGACCTCAAGTCGAAGGATTATCACACGCTTTATACACTGATAAGTTTATAGACATACAATATATAACTTATCAGTAGGGTTTACCAATACTCTCCAAAGTATCCATGTGTCCATCACGAATAACTATTATTCGCAGTCGTGAGACTTACTGCATTCTCT
Source organism: Phtheirospermum japonicum (assembly GCA_014905375.1). NCBI lineage: Eukaryota > Viridiplantae > Streptophyta > Magnoliopsida > Lamiales > Orobanchaceae > Phtheirospermum > Phtheirospermum japonicum. Next base: position 366,712 of record BMAC01000618.1, on the reverse strand, counting down.
AAAATGTGATGCAGACCACATGCCGACATATATTATATTATCAACATCCCAATCTTGATAATAGTTAGTCGTGGCTATTTTAAAAATAATGTTTTATCAATGACATCTTACCATATCAAAGACAATATTAACTTTACGGGAACATTTATATGAATAATCACAAACAATCAAAATAATAATTATATATATAATAATTGTGATCAAGTATAATGTCTTTAAAACTGATTGTCTCTAGGACATTCATACTTTCACAAAATATATTAGGGAACTAGAACTAGAGCTCTAGATTTGTTTTCTAAAAGGAGTTTAAGATTTTATTTAGTTTCTTAAATTGTGTTTAGGATTGATTTAACTTGTTTACCAAGTTTAGGACTTTATGACTCTTCTATTTAAGACAAGACAAAGCCAAGAGAAGAGGACACCTTCGATACATGACTTTTTGAGAAGGACGCAACAACAAGACGACGCACAAGCAAGGGAGAACACAAGCAAGATAGCTACTTGGAGCCACTGTTCGAGATCAAGAAGTTTTTCGAAGTTGCGTAACCAACGGAGAAGATCTTTTTATCAAGGCTACAAGTATTTAGTATCAAGTTTTCGATATTTTAGTTTTCATATATTATTTCATATTTTTGTACTGATCGTGAACAAGATAGTAATATAGTTATGGGTTTGTACACCCAAGTTTACAAATACTTTTACTTGTAAATTGAATTTAATTTGTTGTGTTCTTAATTTTTATTTCCGCTGCATAGTTTTAATTTAACTCTGGTTGATGTTGATTCAGTGTTGATTAACATTGAAAGCAACATCACAAACTAATACTTATTTTCAAAATCATAGACCTACAAATTTACACTATTTTAGAGTTATTTTGCAATTTCGAGGTTCTAATTCGATTCCCTACTCGATATCTCGAGGGTTAGATCCATCAATAATAGACTAATGGACGCATGTCTCGGAACTTTGGAATTGAAGGACCATTGCATTTGGTTCATAGCATGAGCCTGCCCTGCCCAGCCCCCATTGCCTCCACGTGCAAATGCTCAAACTTTGAAGAAATAGACCGTCCTCCCACACAATTAACCACCCACCATGGCCCATCGGCTTAATATCTTCATAAAAGCTCTACACCCATTCCCATGATTGCAACCCACTTTCCAGCTTATATTTCTTCACCCACACTTTTGTTTTGTTTTGTTTTGATTTTCACTTCCTCAGAATATCCATCATCATAACTTTACTTTGTCAACAAGCAAATCAAATCAAATTCCCTCCCTTCCCCAGCTTTTTTTCATCAAAAGTTGAGTCACTGTTACAACCGAATTCAACCGACACCTAATTATTAAGGATATAAAAGTACTCTTGAGTTTAGCCTAATTAAAAAGAAAATTCTCCAATTGTCCTAATAACCCCTTAAAAGTATTGACATCATTTCATTTCTGAAGGTTTGTATTAAGATACTCCGTCGTCCCATTCTATTTTTTACAATTTGAATTTTTTTTGTCATGTTTTATATGTAGAATTTACATTTTTAAGATGACATTTACAATCTTGAAAGAAAGAAAATTAAGTTTTTATACGATTGGAGCCCTCACGAATAGTGTTTGCAATTACCCTTCGTTATATCCAATATATATTACTAGTATCCTTTGACCAAATATAAAAGGCTGGCTGAAATCCACTAATGAAAAATAATTTACACCAAGAGTAGCATGAATTTCACCAATCTAACAATAAGCTAACTAGCAAAATCTAATTAAAGGATAAAAAACAAAGATGAGTTGATAAAATATTTTAAAAACAAAATGTGCATTACATCGTCTACAATTGGGTTGACCATATTCTCCCTCCGCCTCTATTAATTCAAAAATTCAAAAATCTAAACCATTGGTGAATTAGAAAAAAATTGGGTTATGACTGAAAAACTAATAAAATTAGCGAGCACGTGATGTGGGGTACCGACTTCCGTACGCTAGTGCACACCCACACTAGATCATGTGCCTCAAATCCGGAGCGTGAATGCTACTGCGATGATGAATCAGGAACTCATCACAACCGTTGAACATCTGATGACCGCCAATCAACGGCTGGTGATGCTGTATTTGGAGCTCCTTTTGTCTCCGGAGCTCCAACACCTTCCGGTGTGAATTCGAATGCCTGGCCGAAATAAAAGTCGGGCTGGCTGCGGGTCGGTATTCGGGTACGAGTCGGCCCGACTTGTATCGGACCCCGCACGCGTTGCACAGGGTTTTGGGGCCCATTGGGCCAGTTCGCCATTGTGGAGTCTTTTCCGATGCGCAGTGGAGGCATCTCCGGCCGGGAGTTTCCGTGGGCTCCCTTTTTGCCGACGGCGCCGTCTGGGGGGAGAGGACCAGGAGGCGGGAGGACCAGTCGCAGGGGGCGGCGCGTGAGCGTTTGCTGCGAGCTTTGCCGGGGACTGAGACGTCGGTGGGGAAAATTGGCGGCGGCGGCGGGGAGTGAGTGGTGATGGCGGAGGAAGAGGTGTCGGTGGCGACGGATTTAGCCGCGGCGGCAGCGATGGTGTTGGGGATGAAGTGGAGGTCGTCGGTTGAGAATGATTCTTCCACGAAATTCGAAAGCCATTCCAGCTCCGCTAAATCATCATACTGTCACAAGGGAAAAAACAGTTAATTACATAAATATAAGTAATTAATTTTAGTAAAGAGAAAGATATTTAATGGTATTTCTAAATTTTAATACTGCAAATTCGGAAAAGCAGCCATACAGTATATCCTCAATTTATTTCCAAATAACGCTGCCAATTCATTCAAAATTTACCAATTTCTGCAAGCAATAAAACTAATTAAGAGAAATTTAAAAAACAAACAAACAAACCACAATTGCATAAACTTTTGCGGTAAGATTTTCTGGAAATTCACTTTTCGTCAATGAACATTAATTAATTGCTCGACTGACGGTGAGCTAAAATAAAAAAAGGGGGAAAAAGTATATTAAATGCTCACACATACTGGCGCACACGTTTCAAGTTTCAACGAATTTCATGCAGGAAAAAAATTAGGCAAATACTATAATACTCCGAATCCGAATTGAAGGAATAAAATAAAATCACATTTATGAAAATCATAATTTAAAAGCACAAAAAATTACCGGAACGCAGAGTTCGTTGCCGGAGAACTGCGACTCATTAAAGCTCCGGCAGCTAACGTTACCGTTGAATTGTCCGTCTCCACCGCCGGAAACCGACGAATTGCAGCTCTCGACCGCCGTGACGGTGGAGGAGTCACCGGAATTCCCCGCCAAGCTGTCGAAAAAGGCGTCGGTCATCGTTTCATCCTCCTTGGAAAAATCCAGCAAATCATCCACCGTAAAATGGACACCATTATTATTATTATTAATATTGTTGTTATTATTAAAATTCACATTATCCACCGACGAGAACTCAGCATAATCTCCGGAAAAATACTCCATAACACGAATTGGACTTTCAGAATTCGGTGAAGAAATGAAGAAAAAAGAAGTAGAGTAACGGCAGAGAGAGAAAGTGAGAGAATTTGTGTACTTTAAAACGGTGCGTTTGTGTTGAAAGCGGAGGTGAGAAGTGGTGGGTGTTTTATGAGTGAGGGGATGGGCAGAATTGGAAATACAGGAAAATGGAGTGGTGCAATTTTATATTAGGTTCATGAATTTATTCTTTTCTTTTTTTTTTTTTCAAATAATAATAATAATATTTGATGAATGCAGTATTTATCACTTCACTTGCTATTTCTGTAAAGTTAGTTGCTTGTATTCAGTATTCTCTTTTGATTTTGGTATTTTTTTTCAATTACTTTACACTATTAGATAGACATGCACAATGGTTCCAAATTGACGATTCACATTTGAACTACCTATTTGTTTTGTTTCAAAATAATAAATCGTAAATAGATTGTGGAATCGGTCAGTTACTGGCGATAGGTGAACCGGCTGTTCACGGATCGATTATTTATGCCGATTTGCCTTTTTTTCTTCCTTTTTGGAAATATCATTTGTTTCAATTTTTGTTACGTTTATTATCAAAAAATTGTAAATTTAATGAAAGTGAGAATGGATAAATTTTTAAATACTCGAATTTAAAATTTGAAATTATTATTTTAAATAATTGAAATAAGTTGTATACTTAAGTTGTAACTCTTCACCTTATAAATCGAAGTTCACATAATTCTTTATTATCTCACTTACCTCTACGAAAACAACTGATTGTACTACATCGAAGACTTCTACCACTTCGATAACTTAGAATGCTAGATCTTATGCTAACGACGGATTACGTCAAGCAGTTCTCTGGATTAGCAACAATTCGTGTCACTGAAAATCGGGAAGAGAGCTCTACGAAATGTCCATCACAAGATGCGGCCTGGGCTTTCATAGCTTCGAGGAGTCGTCCAAAGAAAATGTCATGCTTCGTGCTTCGCACCCCTTACTCAACATAGTGGTTCGCTTAAAAGATCTGTACTAAACTAAAAACATCCCTATTCCTACCCTTGAGGGAAAATCACACATGAAAAGTACGCAAAATTAAGTAGATAGAGAGGCCGAGAGTCATAAGTTTATCAACTATTTACCGATTCGTTTCTAGATTCAGGAACGACGAATATCTCCATCGCGATCGTGGGGTTATTACTTATAAGATGAAGTATATTGATCGTTGATCACAATTCAAAATATTGAACAAGCTGGTTTGGTGTTAGAAAAATGAGATAAAAAGTGAGTTTTTATAAGTGTAGAAAAAATCGACAGTTCAACAACTGATTTATGATTTTGAATTATCACAAACTAAAATCGGACTGTCCTAAAGATAGTTTCAGTTCTGATTCAAATTGTGATCAATAATAGTTAACCGAACTAACATGTGAAGTTGTATAATTTGAAAATGTTTTGATTGTCTATAAATTATAAATTAAATAAATTCAAAATTCAAAAGTAAACAACTTAATGAGCCTATGAAATAAACTTGATAGGTGTTATAATAAATGAAGGAATTTATCAAGCTCATGTGAGGGCAACCAAAAGAACCCTAAACATTATCAACGAGGAAGACAAAACAAAATTAAAAAAGGTCGGAAAACCATAGTTTGACTTCTTGTAAAATTAAAACACTATAAGAGAGAGGGTAAAAATGCAATGTTATTCAATTCTTTTGTGTAGTACATACATAATAAAAGCACATTGCTTCACATGAAAACACCACTAGCTTGTGAAAAAGAAAAAAGAAAAAGAAAAAGAAGAAAATTAATTCCACTAACTTCCACTAACTTTGCTGCATGAAAACAGCACAATCTTTTCTTTAATTTTATTTATTTATTTGGTATGCTATTGAAAAAGCCTCAGCATTGGGATTCTCATTTTCAGAAGCCTATGATAATTCATCAAACATTTTGATATCACCTAAATAGTAAAATAAGAATAAAATTATATATTATGCTTTACCGATAAGGCCAAATTTATTTTTAAAAAAATGCATCTTACGATTGCCATGTGCATGTAAATGTGTCCTACTGGCTACTGCATTCCATAAAGGGCACAAGAGTAAATATCCAAGAAACTTAATTCATATAAGTAGGTTGGAAAATAAAGTTGAGATTAAATGAGATATAAATAGACAATTAACAATTAAGAACTCAAAAATATTTCCCTTAAGAATCGATCTAGCAGGTTTTGTCGCCGTGATTCAACCATTAGTGTCCAAGTTTACAGCCGGATTTTCTCTCTCTCTAATTATATCCCCCTCGGGAATAGTGTTTCCACCTCCCATTTTTATTTATTATGTTTTTGCCTTATTTTTAAGTCATTATTTGTACTTTTTGTAACCCATATTACACATGTTATTTTATTCCTTAACCCACGTTAAAGCACGATGGTTACAGCTCGGACTCAATCCAATGACGGTCATGATGGTTCCACGTGTCATCCACGGGGTTTGGGCAAGTTATCTTTACTACTGTCATTTATTTTGAAAGTCATTTTTCCATTTAGAGCGTGGTTAATTTGTTTAGAGTGGTGGTGAAATTCTCAATACTAAATGGGTAGACTATCGTGGATAAGAACCCTTGATATAAGAACATGTCTAGCGGGACGTGAATTGGAGCAAATATTTTGTTACATACGTTCAAAATTCCCATGTACCAAACAAAAAAAAAAAAGAAGATAATATTTAGTATAACATTTACATCTAGGTGATGTGCTAGACATTGTATATTTAATAATTTATTTTATTTATTCACTCATTAATATCAATCATTTTATTTCTCTATCTTCTCCACCAATAATAATTTAATATTTTACACAATTCATATTTATCATTGGAGAATATTTCTAAATAATAATATTATATTTTTCATGTCATTAGGAATTCACATTGTCCCATTGAAAATGCTCTAATGTGGAGTATGCTCCAAATGTAATGTATTTAGTATCTGAATGACTTATTTCTATTTGTTTTTATTTAGGTCCCTCAGTTCCTCGGCAGCACCTCGAGGGAAAGACGACGAGATTACTACAAGCTTTCGCATGTGACTGCCTCGCCACGTTCAAGCTCAATCCCAACTGTCGAAAGCTGTCCTCTTAGTTTTGAACTAGTCTGAGAAGGGGAAGGAATTTGAGTGCTGATGGATATTTATCCTGAACATATTCATCAAGTCTTCGCAAAGGCTTTTCCCTCCAAAGAGGGGGAGACTCCTTTCTTTCATACAAGAAGACTTCACTTTCGAAACGGAAATAATTGACAGAAGGTTTATCAAATAAGATATACATTTGTCTTATTATTATATATAATATATATCTAGTAAGTTTAACTAATATATATTCCTTCAATATGGAACAAAGTCAGAACATAATTTAAATAGGCTTGTCATCTGTAGGTGTATTTGAATTGAGAACATGAACCTTGGTATGAATTATGTTGTCTCAAATTCAAATTTTATGAGCTTAATGTATATTAGCGTATTCTACAAAGATAATTCAGTATTTAATTTTCGTTCGTCAATAAAGATAGTTCAGTTATTATATTTAATAAATTATTAATTTTTTATTTTCATTCATACGCTTAATTAATATTTCTTAAAATACCAATTCATCTATTGGTCAATGAAATATTGATGACAATAATACAAAAATTTAATATTTCAATACAAATATACTAATTCAAACACTAATTTTTTGAATTATTAATTGACATTAATAAATTGGAGAAGCGTAAAACTGAAAAATAATATGTAAATTAATATTTTAAATATATAAAATACCAATTTCTTAATCTGTGTGAAGACTAATAATATGAGACGGAAGAAGTACTTTATAAACTAGTCCATTTTACTTTTTTTCCTATGTGGATGGGACAAGCCACTTTGAAATAAGAAAACACATTTCAACACTCACAATTCGAGTCTTTATGTCTTTTATTTTTCAAAAATTATTTTGAACAAATAAATATAGGCTCTGCTTGGTTGAGCTGATTCAAACAGCTGATAGCTGATAACTGATAACTGGTAGCTGATAACTGATAACTGATAGCTGATAGGTGGTAGCTGATTTTCAATTAGTGCTTGGTAAATTAGTTGATTAAAGTAGCTGATTGAAGGTTAATTTACCAATATAGACATGATTAAAAAAATATAAAACATTATACATAAAATAAAAATATATATGAAGAATAAAAGAAATAAAATTATAATAATTAATGAAGACTTCCCAAAAGATTATTTAAAAAAAAAAAAGACAAATACTTGAAAAATAATTAAAAAAATAATTATAATAATAAATAAAACTTTAATTATGACTAATAGAAATATTTTCGTAAAATATAAAGTAATATATTAGTTTATAAATAATATATTTTTTACAATATAAAAGGATAAAAAATAATTTTACCAAATAATGTAGGAGCTTATTAGAAAAAACTACGATTTGTAGTTTTTTTTGAATAGGAGCTTATTAGGTAGAATAAGCTATTAGAAGCTTATTCTTTGTTCTTACCAAGCAGCCTAAAAGAGCTTATTGTGATGGAATAAGTTATAAACACTTTCAATAAGCTCAACCAAGCAAGACCATAATATTTCGATGTTCTCACAACATAGAACACGATCTCATATTCAAACTTGTTATTCGACAAACGACATATAAAAAAAATAATATCTAAAGTTAACAAATTTTTTCTTCACTTTTAATTCATTTTTCCAACATTTATTATGTAATGTACTATTATTAGATTTAAATAATGTACATAGCAGGTCAAATAAACCATGTAACTAATATACACCAAGGTACAAACCTAATGTAAGTCTACCTACTATGTAATTGTAATGTATCAATAGTTTTATCATGTATATATTTCAGTTTACTTTTGCCCACTTTACATGTAATGTACTTGTTACACACGATAAAAGTTTTTTCTAAGTTTATTATGTAATGTATTTGATAGATTCAATTACTATACCAACCCGAGTTTACAATATAGACCTTGGTCCAATAATACAACAACTGAAATAAATGTTTTTCTTAAGGGTGCTCTAACTCTACTCTGTGTTTTTAAAATATACGCGTAAGAATGTGAGTTGGGTAATTAAATCAATGAAAACAGTAGTGTTAGAAACGATAGAAGTGATGTGCTAGGSTGTGTGTGTGTATATATATATATATATATATATATATATATATATATATATATATATATATATATATATTGATAAAATCAAAATGATTTGGTTACAAAAATAGGGTACTAACCTCAAATTTGAAATTAGCAACCTAATAGTGATGAAATAGTGTTACATCGACCTGAGTGATCTCCAAAAAGCTTCCTGCTGATCTAACCGATCCTGCAAAACAGCACCCTCAGCCAAGGCGGTGGACGGTCCCGCCGAAGGTTCTCCGATACTTAAGTCAGATAGTGCGGGAGATATTTCGAGTGCCCAAATCTCGATAAAACAACTTAGAATAAAAGAGAGGCATGCACACCTTTATATAGATAAGAGAAGTGCTCCCCAAACCAGAGTTTTTTTCTCCCACCACAATTTCATAAATACCGTGACCGACTTAGAATTAAGATTTCTCCTATATGTTAAGTTCCCATAAATAATGAATCTCTCGCTTAAATTACCAGAATAGGCCTTGGCCTATGACTCTTTTAATATAATTCGCCGGGACCCCACAATACCATCCATATTAGCCCATTCGTGCCTAATATTTACAAAGCCCAATACTGAGCTACCAGATAACGCCGAGCTAATAAACCATAAGAGATCGCCACCCTATATGAGAGCTCTCCTTCATATTTCAGGTCGCTACTCTATAAACTAGCTCGCCCACCTCTTAGAAAGAATGTTCCTTCCAAGAAATGAGGTCGATTACCATAAATACCAGCATGAATATTTAGTATCGTATCAGCTAGTCCCCCATATTCTGGCAGATTGAGTTACGAAAATCAGGTAGAATATGTAAAAAGGTTATAAGAATGCAACAACCACAATAACAACTTAAACATAAATCATAAAACTTTAATAAATCACCCAGTTAGCTTACCAAAACATCACACCACAACTCAAGATAACCTAACTCGTCATACCGATCTATAGCAATGATCATCCAATACAAGCTCGCCGCATAAAATCACGACCTATGAAAGATCAGCTCGCTCAATCCCCAGGAAGAATGCTCCTCCCAAAAGAAGAGGTCGCTTATAAGTCCCCATATTACATATTCGCCGACTTAGTACACCCATCAACCTGAAATCATAAAACCAATCATTCGCGACCTACAATCGTACTCAGTCACAACAATCCAAGGAAATACCATCATTAGTATTCAAAAAGTCAAGACACGCATTTTCCCTTAGCCATCACGTCTCTTTAAAGATTCATTAAATGTATCCTGACAGCATGTCGAACACGTGTCATCTTCCTGTTTCCTTGTAATATATTAAACACATTGGGCCAGAAATGAAAGGCCCAAAACATTCCTAAAAAATCCTACCAACTTTCCCGCCTTTCAAGAGACACCTCCATTCAGCGTTTCACGCCGCCCGAACACATAAAACCCTTTCACTTCCATCCACTTGTCACTTTTACCAAAACACAAGAAAAAATCGTCATTTCTACTCTGTAAAAAAGCCCGTGCTCTCTCCAGACTACAGAAATTAAAAACACCTCAATCGTCCATCTCCGACATCAACAACCACGAAAATGGGTAAGTCTCCTGAATCTTTTCATATTAGCAGTTAATTTCAATTTAACCATGTATTTATTGCATTTCCTGAGTATTGTATTTCCTGCTTCTTTCTTCTTTTCCCTCTTGATTAATGGCGAATTCAGCATCTTCCAACCCTAACTCTCAAAACCCAGACCTTTCTTCCGAATCTGATCCCACCTAAAAACCTTACATCTCAAAAAGAAGACGAAGACAAAATTCTTCACCAGAACCAGGCCTATACGATGATCCTGAGGGTGACGTCAGTTGGCCCGAGCTGGAGGCCCAAACTAGGGCTTACACCGAGGCCCAATCCTTATTAGAAAATATAACCGAAGATCATTCTCCAACCCAACCTGAAACTGAAAACACCCTAGAGGGCATTCCGCTCTCCATACCCAATGTACCCTCCCCAATTCAATCTAGCCACTTCACAGAGAACCCGGTAACAAAAGTACCTTCTTTTGCCGTTGCTGACCTGCTCCCTCTACCCCAGGTTACTAGGATAGTTAAATATAATAAATGGTTGCTCCCAGACTGGGAGAAGTTTGAAGAATTCAAAATAGCCCTTCATCTTCCTATTACTGCCACCATTGTCCAACCAACTATCCTACAAATCGACCCAAACCATCCTCCACCTGACCACATTGTGTTTTTCGACGATCTTCTAAAAGCAGGTTTTAGGTTTCCTGCCCATTGGTTTTTCAACTCCACCGCCAATAAATTCAAAATCCCTCTCCTCCAGCTAACCCCTAACTCCATAAGGTTCATGGTAGGATACGTGATCATATGTGAATACTATCATGTCCTGCTCGACCTAAGCTTTTTCCATTTCTACTTCCAAGTGAAATACCAAAAAAATTCATTCTATTTCTCAGCTCGCCTCGGGAAACCTCGCTTCTTGGTGAATTCTTCATCAAAAGTGCCCGACTGGCGGGAAAGCTTCTTCTTTATTCACAACTCTGAGGACTGACCCTTCAATACCGACCTGCAATATCATACCCCAAAACAGGACAACCCTACTACCTCCAAATCACGATCGATGCTCTACCAACAACATAAAAACCAGCTTGTTGAATGGTGCAAGCGTCCGTTTGACGTAATCAAGCTCACCATGTGGGAAAAGATATTCTCTTTTGTAGGCCTTGATTCACGACCTATTGCCCAGGACTTGGCCTTACAGATCAGAGTTCGGTAGGTCTTCTAAGTTACAACACTTATCACCATTTATAATAATCATAACTTGATTTTAACCCGGTACTCCGTTATTGCAGATGCATTTATCAGTACCTGTGTATCATTGATCCAAACTTTTGTGCACCCCTTTTAAGATATTTAATTTTTAAACACGCAAGCTTGCTCGCAAGAGTACGAGGAACTTATAGGGTGGTGAGTTTGACTCAAGTCGGTTCTCTCGAGGACAACTGTTCGGTCTCTTAGATGTTTTTCTCAATTCACAAATAAATAAATAATACATACAAATTGGGGTTTTTTGAAGATTTTGAATTGATCATTATGAACTAAGACAATATTAAACTTAAACTAATTAAACTAAATATCTTAAACTATATTACCAACTAAGAATAATAATCAAACAACTTAAACCTAAGAACTAAGAAATAATTAAACTAGCAATAGAACGACGTAATGGTTTAAACCTAATCGATTCTAGTAACGAATCTAAGAACATGAATATAAGAAACTTTCATGAAGCAATTGAACCATAAGAAAATAAGACAGATAATTAAGCATAAACTAATTCGCATAAATAAATACGCATAAATAACTTGATGAATCCAAAGTATTAAGCATAAAGTAAATCAAAAACTAATTATCTAGTCTAGAATTAACTAAGAAGTTAACTAAGAATTAACTAAGAACTAACTAAGAAAGCAATTAAGAGTTTAGGAGACTTATTGAAACTAGTAAAAGCGATAAAAATCTCCAGCGAATCCGGAGTTGGAACAGAGATCTTGATTTGAAGTGAATCTTGAACGTAACGGACTTTAAATCTTCAATCTCGATCTCTATATTCATAATGGAGTGCGTAAATACGTTGTTTCTATGCTCTCTAACCCTAGGTAGTCGTCTCTCTTTTTAAAATCTGAAATATGAAGGGTATTTATAGATATAGCATGTCTTGGCGCACAAGAAAATCTAAAAACGCATTTCTGGGCAGCCACGTCGACTTCGCGTCGATCGACGCGCGCTGGAGCTCGGCGTCGACGCTGCATATACGCTCGCGTCGATTGGGCGGGGGCATCGACTGATGCGGTCATGGATCGATGCTACAACAAGTTGCGTCGGCTTAACATCGACAAACGCACCCTTGGATCGACGCTTCAGAGAGTTGCGTCAGCTTGGCGTCGACTGAGTGTCGACCGTCGTGGGCAGGATTTGCGTCGACGTAGCGTCGATGCTTGCGTTGACCGACGCGACTGAGAGTAAATCTCATTTTCTCGATCTTTCTGCTACTTGTTCACCGGAAAGCTCGTTCTCCACTTTTGAACATCGAACTTCATCTATTTACGCACTGAACTCTTCCGGTTACGTAGCTGTAAGGTGAAAAACAATGAATAATCACCTATTCTCATCAATTATGATCAAAATATGGTAAAATAAACTGGAAGTATAAAAATACGGAATTAGGCTTAAATCATCCAACTTATACCAAAAACAAATAGAAAAAAGAACTAAAATACTAATAAAAATAAGGACAAATCTGCGCTAATCAACTACCCCACGCTTAATTGGTTTGTTCGTCCTCGAACAAACGATAGATTCAAAGTATAACAAGAAAGAAAATATGCTCAAGCAATGAGTCGTGCTATGCTATATACATAATTTTGAAAATATAGGTACAAATCACGCAACGTCAAACTCTCCACCTTTATTACATCGTCGCTCCAAAATCGAAATCATGCATCCTCTCAAAAGGGAAATAAATATGTGGGTGTACTCTCAAAAGCACTCAAGCATTGCTGCGTAGGACGTGTATACACTCGAATCATACAAATGCAAGTACAATAAACAAGCACGAAAAATAAATCTCTTCTCACTCGCAAATTAAGTGTGCTGTCGAAACTAAGAATCAGATCTTTTCGGGTTGTAATTTAAGGCTCTTTGGACGGGTATGGGATATAAGTCGTGTGGCTAACTCATGATCTAACATTATCAATAACTCACCTAACCTATTCTAATCACGAAGCAATGTGCTTCACCTCGTTCAAAAATAAAAACCTCACTAAACACTCATAACGTAGCCTTTATACTTAGGCTATTTCTCAACTCGTAACCCTAAAACCGATTTTTGCTCGAACCACTTAATTACAATTGAAGCTTATTATATGCTTCTCCTACAAACACAACTCTTTGCCTTTTAAACATTAGGCTTCATAAGAAAATAAACAATAAAACACAAGCCTTTATAAGTGCGTAGGCAATTACATAACACGATTCACCAATATTCACCATCCTTTTATTTTTGTGGGGTCTTTTCTCTTTTTTTTTTGTTAAGGATGGTGATCCTTTATTACAATTTTTCATAAATCCCTGATAAAAATTCCAAAACACTAACAACCAATAAAAATAACGAACTCCTACCCCACGTTTTTAATGGGTTAGTAGGGGTCAACTCAATAAAATCACACAGGGCTAAAGGCATGGATTATTTGGTTATGAGTGGCTCATTCGGAATTTATAGTGGCTAAAATATATGGATATGGCCGGAATAGTTTTTTTTTCTGTGCCTTAACCTCATTTTCAAAGTCAACTACACACAGCGGTTTCAAAGAGATATCAAATCAAAACTCATTCAAGTACATGCAATGATGATAATCACTCAGGCTACTCACAAGCTTTTTGCATGAAAAAGTTTTGAATTGACGGTGCTTTTAAGACTTTGCGAAAACATTTGCGTCCAAGTACCCTTTTACAATATATAAAAATAATTTTGAAAAATTTATTCACTTATACACGCTCAAAAGACAAAAGCCTAAAATCCAATCTTAGTTAACTTCGACAGGCAAGCCATACAAACATAATTCAGCGCAGGAATAGCAATCAATCACGTTAAAACTTATGCATTTCAAAACAAAGACGTTAAATTGCACTCTCTTTTAAATATAAACCATACTCAACCACCCCCCTCCCTAAAAACTTGGCAATCTACTGATTGTCATAAATATAAAAGAAATAAAAGAGCAAGGGAGATAAGAAAACATCCCTGAAAATTCGATAGTTGAGTCTCTCCAAAAAAAATGCCTGTGCAATTATCTTTTTTCTTAGATCGCGTGATTGGATTGTCTCGAACAAACCTATATATATATATAAAAAACCCACGATTGCGATCAATTGCTACGCACAAGTGCCCGGTGGCACGTCTTTTAGGATTTGAAATGGCCGGATTGCAGCTCAACGTCGTAAATGGCTGGGTTGCAGCTCATCAAAATGTTGCCGGACTGCGGCTAACTTGGGTCGGATTGCGACCTCGATCGACAAAAATAAAATCGTAAAAATTAGACGGCAGACGCTACTAGCGGTAGCATGTAGCGAAAGGTTTCCTAGCGGTAAGCTCATCATTATCCCTAATTGCTGCGGCTAGCGGTAGGTTCAGTGGCTGATCGTCATTGTTAACGCCTTGAGTGGAACTAGCGGTAAGGCCGTGCGGTAGCGAGCTACCGCTATATAACCGTTAGTTGTCCAGAATAAGCGATTTTATCGAACTTTCTGCACATCAACACACACATAAACGTACCACGGCAATTGACACAATATAAAGACAAAAATAAAAAAGAAAATTAAAGAAAACGAAAACTAACGAACGCTTGGGTTGCCTCCTAAGAAACACTTGTTTAACGTCAAAAGCTTGACGCAAGTTGCTTGATCAATTTCTAGCTCGTGGTGGGTCCACAAACTCCTTCTTGCTTCTATCTCGACTCTTCGTATATTTCTCGTAATAAGTCTTAAGTCGATGCTTGTGGACTTGGAATTTCGTATTTGTACTCTCATCGTAAATAGTGGCTACTCCATACTCATCCATCTCCTTTATTAAAAACGGTCAACTCCATGCGACTTTAAAATTGGTTGGATCAAACTTACGATCTGAATTATATAGCACTAGTTTACCAACCTTGAACTTCACATCATCTAACTTCTTATCAAAAACCTCGTTCGAATTCTTCTTCTTCTTCTTCTTCTTCTTCTTCTTCTTCTTCTTCTTCTTCTTCTTCTTCTTCTTCTTCTTCTTCTTCTTCTTCTTCTTCTTCTTC
>BMAC01000618.1:281921-331853 GCA_014905375.1 Phtheirospermum japonicum | reverse complement strand
TATATATATAATTATATACTTATGTAAAAAAAAATTTATTAATAAAACTATGTTGTATGATAGATGCCTGGTAGAGGTCCTCATCATCGTCGGATTTCTCTCGGCTCATCGTCCTCGGGACACCATGAGGATGATGCCACGACATGGATCTCGATGATACTGTTCCACCTACCCCGTCTGATGAGGCATGGACGAGCGCGCCTGGTACAGAGGTCAGGACTTCCGGGATTGAGGTATATGTGCTCGGAAATAGGTAAGTAACATTTTAATCAATTTTGTTATGTGTTCAATATATAATTTAATTATTTGACATATATTGAAATAAACTTATTAATTTTTAGGTTATGAAGTCCATCGAAGGACTTGCCAACCTATCTCAGGACTATACACGAGGCTCGTATCCACCTAGATTGGTGGAAATACGAGCACATTCCGGACAGCCATCGTCAGACGTGGTGGCCTCGTTTTAGGGTAATTTTGAAGTATTTTTTATTTATTTATGTTAAGTACATTGCTTAATTATTTTTCCTAATTGTATTTCTTTTGTATGGATTGGTGTGGTGGGACACTCGTATGTACGACGAGAATGCCATCAGGGCGGCATTCTATATCTCGATGCGGGAGTCTTATAAGAGTCGTATATACGAGTGGAGGAAGGCGTATCGGATGAGTGGGACGATACCTACTATTGTAGGGGAGACGACTTGGAACAGGTGGCTGTTGGAGTTTTAGCAGCTTGAGTAGGTGGAGAAATTTGAGAAGGCCAGTCGGAACAGGATGAGCGAGCCCGGCGGCCCTTCGACTGGTATAGCGAAGCATCGAGGCGGGTCTATGCCGGCTAATCGACAGGCGGCCGATATTGTAAGTCGATGATAATATTTTAAGTAATTAAATTATATTATTGAACATGTATAATTTTATGTTTTAATTAATTTATTATATTAAATATTGTAAATGTAACTTTAAATACAGGCTGCACAGACGAGTTCGCAGCCCAGTAACTACGAGCTTCTACTGAGGTATCATCAAAATCCCGACGGCACATTTACGGATCCCAAAGCCCAGAGGATAGCTGTAAGTTTTATATGTTATATATAACCGATTTATTATAAAATCTGATAAAAGTTATTATAAAATCTGATAAAAGTTGTTTGGCAATAATAGCTGAAAATTTTGATATCAGGAGGATTATGAGAGGGCTTTGGAGGAGAGGCGTGCTGCGTCGTCTGATGATAGCAGCCCTCAGGTAGACCCGAACGAGGTCTACCTATAGGTCGTCGGGAATAGTAAGGGTCGACGCTATGGCCTTGGATGCTTTGGGAAGACTCAGAAGGGCTGCAGTACTTCTTCCACCTCCACCGCCGATGTTCGTCAGCTCCAGACGCAGGTGCAGTCCCAGCAGGAGCAGCTTGAGCAGCTTTAGCGGATCCGCGAGGAGCAGGTGCTAGAGATTCAGCGGATCCGTGAGGAGCAAGAGCGTACCCAGTTGTCGCTCCGTCAGTAGATTGAAGAAGCTGTTGCTCGGGCCATGGCTCGTCAGCCTCCCCCTGATCCGGATGGTGGTCATATATAGATGTGGATGGATAGTTCAGGATTCTTTTTATATATTCGATTGATGAATTGATTTTTAGTTTTTGAATGATTTGTTTTGATTTTTTTATTAGTGGATAATTTATTTTGGATTATCTAAAATTTTATTTGTTTATTTATTTTTAATTTAAATATTAATTAATATATCAGAATTATAGCAAATTGTTGCCAGAAAACTAGTCTAATGTCGAATGCAAAAACTGCCACGAATGCTGACGGAGGACCCGCCAGGACATCCTGGCGGGTTATGATGCCAGTAATTCTGACGGCTTCTCCGCCAGGAATACTGGCGGGTACAACCGCCAGTAATGCTGACGGCCACCCCCGCCAGGAATACTGACGGCTCACCCGCCAGTAAAGCATCAGATATTCCTGGCGGGAACACCCGACAGCAATACTGGCGATTTCTTGCTGGCGGGAAAAGCCGTCAAGGAATCGGCCGGCATTCCTGGAGGGTATATTTACCCGTCAGGATACAAGAATCCTGATCACGAAAATACTGGCGGCCATTATCCGTCAGGAGGCCGTCAGTATTTCATATACTGACGGAATCCTGACGGATATGGCCGTCAGAATCGCCGGATTTTTTTGTAGTGAAACATGCTCACAGCGAAGACCCCAAATTTCCAAATAAATCACGACCTGTAATCCAAACCTTAGAACATGTAACTCAAACATGTTTATATCAGAACTATCCAATCATGAGCTAAAACAATCAAAAGGAAACGAACTCATACAAAGGAACATATAAATCAAATATGTTCGTTCGCATAAATTACCATAGGCATACCAGAGCACAACAATCAGAGAAGTATATGTAAGTCAAACATATCCCTCTCGTAAGCAACCTCAAGTATGTAAATCAAACATACCTAAAATCACTTTACTCAACATTCATAAAAACCATAACAACCCATAAGATGTTCCCCATACTTCCATTATTTACTGAATACCAAGAAAAAATATCCGCCCTGAAGGATACAATAACAAATATCCGACCCTAAGGGTAATAAAACTATCCGCCCCGAAGGGTAGAACATAAAACCATCCGCCCCGGAGGGTAAAACATAAGACCATCCACCCCGAAGGGTAAAACATAAGACCATCCGCCCCGAAGGGTATTTAAGCCAACATCCGACCTATACAAGTATCGGTTTATAACACATATCCACTTCATAGACCCGCTAGTTAGGCGTAATATTTCTTCAGATGACAAGTATTCCAGCTTCTAGGTAGATTTTTTCCCTGGGCATTCTCAAGTATATATGCCCCCCCACGCAACACTTTGATCACCTTAAACGGCCCGATCTAATTCGGATCAAGCTTGCTAGTAATACGCAATGCATCTGCTCGCCTCCATACCAGGTCGCTGACCTGGGAATGCCAATGTCTTACGTGTTTATTGAAAGCAACCTGAATCCTTTACTTGTAATGTTCCACCTGGGCCGTAGCATTTTCTCGTATTTCATCGATCATTTCAATTGAACCTCTTGCCAGTCTTCATTTTCTTCCACATTAAGCATTGATAAACGTTGTGAACCCCCATGATTTTAGCTGGAATGACAGCTTCCATCCCATAAACTAAGCTGAACGGCGACTCCCCTGTAGAAGTTCGGGGAGTTGTTCGGTAAGCTCATAAGACCGACGCGAGCTCTTCTGCTCAAAGCCCCCCTACTTTTTCCAGCCGCAGCTTAATACCTTGTAGAATAATACGATTAGTCACCTTAACCTGCTCAATAGCCTGGGGATGTGCCACAGAAGCAAAACATTGCTTCATCCCCATCTCTTTGCACCAATCTTGGATTTCTGCCCATTAAATTGGGTTCCATTATCTGAGACCAACACTCGCGGGACACCAAACTTGAAAAAAATATTATTAAAGATGAAATCCATTATGTCCTTCTCGCTTATTCCCATGACGGATTCAGCTTCCACCCATTTCGTAAAATAATCGACTGCCACCACTAGATTTTGTTTATTGCCTGGTGTTTTTGGAAAAGGCCCCACATTATCGATTCCACATTGCGCAAAGGGACACGAAGAGCTCATAACCATCATGTATTCATCTAGTATATGGATAATCGGAGCGTGAATCTAACACTTCTTACATGTTCTAAACAGGTCGCCAGCCATACCTTTCATTCCTGGCCAAAAGAAACCAGCCCGCAATGTTATCCTGACCAGTGCCCTACTTTTTGCATGATCCCCACAGTTCCCCTCATGTATCTCTTTTAAAACCTCCAATCCCTGCTCTTTGGCCATGCATTTCAAAAAAGGTCCAAAACGCGACCTCTTATACAACTCTTCATTTATAACATAAAACGAGCCACTGTCTTAGCTTCCTTTGTTGACAACCGTACTTCACCTTCCTTTGCCTTGACGAGAACATCCCAGATAGGCGTACGCCAATCATCCTTGACTTCGAGCTCCATTATTTCCTTCCCTTTATCCACACTACTATGGCTTAACTCCATTAGCATAATTTTCCGAGTGTCACAAGTCCCCAATACGCCTGCAATCCAAGCAAGCTGATCAGCCCGCGGTAAATGTTCCAGTTTAAATTCCTCAAAGCGCTCAACTTCCTCTCGTAATTTCTTTAAAACACACCGCCATACGTTCTTCTTTTGCCTCAAAAGACCCATCGAACTGACGAGCTACCAATTGAGAGTCCGTGTATGCCCATACTCTCATTTCCCCCATATCGCTTGCCATTTTTACACCCTGCAACACAACCTCATACTCGATTTCATTATTAGACGCCTTGTATCCCAGTTTTATTGCAAATTCCAAGTTTTCACCTTCCGGGATGGTTAACACAATTCCCAATCCAGCCCCCGATACCATAGTCGATCCATCGGTATGTAATAACCATGCATTCGTCTCGCCACCTGGTTCAGATGGTCGTACCATCTCCTGCAAGAAATCTGCCAATACTTGTGCCTTGATGGCCGCCCTAGGTTCGTATACCACGTCGTATTCACTTAGCTCCACCGCCCACTTCACCAGCCTTCCAGACACGTTTGGATTACTCAGGACCTGCTTGAGAGCTAGATTAGTACGTACCTTCACCTTGTGGCTCAGAAAATATGGCTGCAATTTCCTTGCTGTACAAATTAGTGCAAAACCTCCTTTCTCCAGCTCGGAATAATTCAACTCAGCACCCCGCAACATTCTGCTAATATAATAGATAGGTTTCTGGATACTTGCATCCTCTCTGATGAGCACCGAACTTACAGTGACCTCTCTGACCGATATATATAAGATCACGTCTTCCCCTGGCATCGACTTAGTTAATAGTGGTATCTCTGCTAAGTATTCTTTCAGCTTATCAAATGCATCCACTGCTTCCTTGGTCTATTCAAACTTAGACCCTTTCCTGAGTCCCCTAGAAAAGGGGATACCCTTCTCTACCAACCTGAAAATAAAACGATTAAGGCCTGCAATCCGACCTGTGAGCACCTGTACGTCGCGCACCGTTCGAGGATGTGACATTTCCAAAACAGCCCGCACCTTCTCCGGGTTAACTTTGATACCTCTCTCCGTTACCATGTATCCTAGAAATTTTCCAGATCGCACGCCAAATGCACACTTCTTTGAATTAAGCTTCATCCCGTACTGCCTTAGTATAAGAAAACTTTTTCTCAAGCCCTCCACATGGGATTCTGCTTTCTTGCTCTTCACCAGCATATCATCGACATACACTTCCATAGTGGACCCCAACAGATCCTTGAACATCCTATCCACCAGTCTTTGATAGGCCGCCCCTGTATTTTTCAAATCAAAGGGCATAGACACAAAATAGTATGTTCATGTCGAGGTAACAAAGCTCACCTTGGGTTGATCCTCCTACGCCAGTGGTCTTTGGTGATATCCATACGAAGCATCCATCATGCTTAATAGCTCGCATACTGAGGTTGAATCTACCAATTGATCAATTTGCGGCAGAGGATAATGATCCTTTGGACATGCTTTATTTAAATCACGAAAATCCACACACATCCTCCACTTCTGTCCTGATCTAAGTACCATTACAACATTAGATATGTATTCTGGAAATTGAATTTCCCGAATGTGGCCTGCTTTGAACAGTTTCCGCACCTCCTCCTCAATTATCTTGTCCAGTTCAGGCCCAAAATGCCTTCTTTTTTGCTTAACCGACCTAGCTTCCGGGTCCGCATTCAGATGATGTTTCACGACCTCCAGGATACCCCTGTCAATTCTCCATCCACAAAGGCGAAAACATCCCGAAATTCCCTCAATAACTTTATCAGCTCTTCTTTTCATGTTTCTGCTATCAAGGTTCCAATTTTCGTAGTATATTCTGGACGACCTTCTTCCAATGAAACCTCCATCAACTCTTCATGTGGCCGAACGGGATTCTCTTGTTATTTAATCTTTTTTGCATTAAGTACACCCTCCGCCACCTCTTCACTCCTTTCTCGCTTGTTCTCACTCAGGCCTTTTCTGATTGTCATCTGGTAACATGACCTTGCGATCTGCTGCTCTAAGATAACCTCCCCCACTTTATCTCCCACCGGGTACTTGATACTCATATGAAATGTAGATGTTACCACCTGGAATGCATTAAGAGCAGATCGCCCTAAAATTGCATTATATGCCGACCTCCCACGAACTATCAAAATTTCAAATTTTTCCTTGCCTGAAATTCACCTCTTCCTAACACTACTACCAGTGTTATTTCTCCCTCTGTAATCACTTGCGCCCCATTAAATGCATATATGGGCGTATTCACAGGTCACACCCTTGTCTCCAATTTCATTTGCTCTAGGCAATCCATGTATATTATGTTAACAGAGCTTCCGTTATCCACAAAAATCCTCCCGACCTCGTACACCGCTATCTCAGCTTCAACTACCAGTGCGTCATTATGATCCTCCTGCAACCCGCGTCGTTCGTCAGGACCAAAAGAGATGATTGGTCATATTCTTTGTGGTCGCATACTTATACCAGCGACCTCCCATGTTCCAGGCCGAGCTGATTTAATGTGTTTCATTCGTGCGCTATTGGTATCACCATCCGTCGGTCCCCTCGAAATCATGCTTATTCTCCCCTTATTCTTTCTTGGCCCATTATGTCCCTAATTTCCTTGTTGTGGCTGCCTCTCGGCCTGATTTTGAGGTGGATCTCTAGGTGGTGGCAGGGGTAATGGTTGCCTTGGTTCTCTCGGTTCTCTATCTTTGTAAATGATTTCTTACAAATGTCCGACTTTTATGAGCCTCTCGATCTCTTCCCTAAGATGCCTGTACTACTCTGTGGAATGACCGTAGTTATTGTGAAACAAATAAATGAAATCTGACTTAGGATTAGTAGGGAGCTGCGCGCGAGATTCCGGTCATTTTATATCATTAGGTATCGTGCGCTCCATGATAGTAAACACCTTAGCCGAGGATTGAGCAAGGATGTAAAACCCTCGTCCCTCCAGTTTCTCATATCTACTTCAGGCTTTGCTCTCGCCACTAGACCCGGGGTCAAGAGCCTGCGTACTACCCTTCTGGGCTCATTCCTGACTTCCCTCCTCGATATATAGCCTCCGGTCTAGGCGACCTCCCCACCAAGTCGCACACGATGTTCCTCATCTGCCTCTTCTACCTTTATGTACTTATTACATCTTTCTAAGACCTCATCGTATGTTCGCGCCACTTTCTTAACCAAAGATTTGCGTAAAGCCTCCCTCCTCAGTCCTTGATGTAATGCCCCTGCACTCATTTCATTTGTAGCGGTGGGTACCTCTAGCGTGGCATTGGTGAACCTGTTGACATATTGTTTCAAAGTTTCATCAGGTCGTTGCACCATTTTAAAGAGTGACTGTGCAGTCTTTGTATTTTGCTTCACACTAGAAAATTGCTTCAAAAAGGCCGCTTGAAACACTCAAAAGATGATAATTTTTCTCTTTGCCAATTGATAAAACCAACTCTGGGCGATTCCTCTCAAGGTAGACACAGAGGCCCGGCATTCCATAGCGTCCGTATATCCGTGTAACTTCATCTCATTCTCAAAGAGCTGTAAATGCTCTACTGGATCCATCGCCCCATGATATTGGAATTCCAACGTTTTATATCCCTTAGGTAGCACAACTCGCAATATATCATCCGAAAAAGGATGCCCTTTGTCCTCGCCAAGCTTTTCTCCCACCATCTGCCTTTGCAAGTTTAGAAATACCTCCTGCATATGTCTAAATGCCTTATCCCCTGGCCCAACTTCATTCTCCCCTATTTCCTCATGGTACCGGCCTTGGATTTTATGAGATTTTTCCCTGGATTGACCATCCGCGCTTGAGGTCTCTGTTCCGCTCTCACTAACGTGCTTGTTATACCGTCAACCCCGATGTCTATATTGTGTCCGCCCTATCTTCAACTTCCTTCCTCTCTTGTACTTATACTTATGGGTGTGGGACTCTGAAGACGAGGTAGAACTGGAAGAGTTTCCATGTTTACGCTTGCTCAAACTTCCCTTCTTCCCGCGAGATGATCTCCATGACAGAGACCCTCCACTTTGTTTTGTCTTTTTCGTTACTGATTTTTCCTCCTGCCCACCGTCCGACTTATCAGCCTTCTCCTTTACAGTACCCAGCTCACCTGCTAGGTATTTGTTCAAATCTTTCTGTTTTTCTGGGGGTACAAAGTCCATAAGTCCTTCCAGGAATCCTTTATTGATTTTAAAAGTCTTATCTTTGGGCAAATACTTCCACTCCTTTGTCCCTATGTAGACGGGTTTCTGCGCGATAGCTTCCGAAGATTTCGCCTGTTGATATCCTTCAGGTTCCTTCTCCTTTTGTTGTTTTGGCGAAGATGGTGGTGTGGCCACCAAATTTTGGATCACTGGTTCTTCTTGGGAGTTACTAGTCCATCTTTCGCTTATTCTCCTTCATTGATTTCTGCCATTTTGCTCTTCTTCTTCAATTTGCTCGATCCATGACCGAAATCCAAGACCTTTGGTTGTATGTTTCGATCTTTCATATTGCGATTGTGAACTTTCTCACGTCTTTTGCTCAAGGACTCGATTTCCCTCTTTCCCATAGATGATGCCACTTGTTAAAACCAAAACGATTGGTTACCAAGAATAGGGGGCATTAACCTCAAATATGAGATCAGCGACCTAATAGTGATGAAATAGCGTCACAGCGACCTGGTTGATCTCCAAAAAGCTTCCTAGCGACCTAACCGATCCTGCAAAACAACACCCTCAGCCAAGGCGGTGGACGGCCCCGGCGAAGGTCCTCCGCTGCTTAAGTCAGATAGTGCGAGAGATATTTCGAGTTCCAAATCACGATAAAACAACTTAGAATAAAAGAGAGGCATGCACCCCTTTATATAGATAAGAGAAGTACTCCCCAAGCCAGAGTTTCATTCTCCCACCACAATTCCATAAATACATTGACCGACTTAAAACTAGAATTTCTCCTATATGTTAAGTTCCCATAAATAATGAATCTCTCGCTTAAATTACTAGAATAGGCCTGGTCCTATGATTCTTTTAATATAATTCGCCGGGACCCCACAATACTATCCATATTAGCCCATTCGGGCTTAATATTCACAAAACCCAATACTGAACTACCAGATAAAGCCGAGCTAATAAACCATAAGAGATCGCCACTCTATATGAGAGCTCTCCCTCATATTTTAGGTCGCTACTCTATAAATCAGCTCGCCCACCTCTTAGAAAGAATGCTCCTTCCAAGAAATGAGGTCGTTTACCATAAATACCAGTATGAATATTTAGTGTCGTATCATTCATATATTTATATATATATATATATATATATATATATATATATATATATATATATATATATATATTACCTGCACCAGATAGAGTTGGAATTAAATTATGAAATAGTGTTTAGAAATTATATAAGTGATGCGCTATTGGATTTTTTCTACCTGCATTTGATAAAATATTTGGGAGTAAGACTATCTACAAGAGACTCTCTTTAATGGCTCCTTACCAATTTAGGGAGTCAAAATAATAAAATTTGCTCCAATAACCTCCTTATAGGGTAGGAGCTCCCTACATTTTTCTTAAACATGGATCGCTATTATTATTATTATAAATATTTTTTAAATTGACTCCCTATAAAATGTATGATAAAGATTATATAAATAGGGAGTCTGTTGGAGAAAAATTAGAATATGGAGTCCCTAAAATAGGGAGCTGACATAAGTAGGGAGTCTGATAAAGTAAAGTGGGATGGGAGTCTGAAATAATAGAGAGAATTAGATTAGGAAGTGATATTTAGGGAGTTTAATAGACAGTTTGTTGGAGTTAGTCTTTATGTATATTGTACACTATACACTCGGGTGGATAATGCATAATATTTATTATTCGTTTCTTGTATATTTATTATAAATAATGAATATGAAAAAATTTGTGATGAATTCTTAAGAGATGAATAATGAATATAATAAATATTAATTATAACCGAGTTTTTGATGCATCATGCGATCGGTAGCATGATATAAAATATCGGGTTTCTGAACTCACTCAAATAATAATGAATTTGTATTCCAATTATTACAAATGGAAAATTTATTATTAATTTTTGTTTTTTTTGCAATATTGGTCATAAGTCATAAGACTATTTCAGGGTTATTAAATAAATATTATATTTTTTATTCGAAATTGATTAAATAATATCCAAAAAAAATTTGAAAGAATAAGTCGGGATGCCACTAGGAATGACGTCCCGCTCAAATTCTAGAAGGTAGAAATAAAAACCGTTGTAGAATGTGAGCGAGACGCCATTCCTAGTGGCGTCCCGGACCTAAAGTGACATTCTAGAAGGTATAAATAAAAACCGTTCTACAATGTGGACCTAAAGTGACTTTCTACTCTTTTTTTGGGTTGAAATGAAAAAAAAATTAATTGAAATTTTCACAAAATTAATAATTTTCTCATTTACAAATAAAATTAATTTTATTAAATAATTAACAACTAAACAAGAAACAAATAAATCCGAATTTTCACATAATTAATGATTTCTCACAAAATAAATAAATTAAGACTTTTTTCACACAATTAATAATTTCATATAAATTTAATTTTTCACATAATTAATAATTTTACACAAAATAAATCAATTGACATATTAACAAATTTAATTATTCACATAATCAATAATTTTATCACAAATCAATAAATTTAAATTTCACAAGTAATTAATAAATAAAATTAACAAAAACATTTAAATTATTAATTATGTGAAAAATTAAATTTGTTAATATGTGAATTGATTTATTTTGTGTAAAATTCTTAATTATGTGAAATTAAATTTATATGAAATTATTAATTATGTGAAAAAAGTCTTAATTTATTTATTTTGTGAGAAATCATTAATTATGTGAAAATTCGAATTTATTCGTTTCTTGTTTAGTTGTTAATTATTTAATAAAATTAATTTTATTTGTAAATGAGAAAATTATTAATTTTATGAAAATGTCAATTAATTTTTTTTTTTCATTTCAACCCCAAAAAAGAGTAGAAAGTTACTGACTGGTCCACATTCTAAAACGATTTTTACTTATAACTTCTAGAATGTCACTTTAGGTCCAGGATGCCACTGGGAATGGCGTTCCGCTCACATTCTAGAACGATTTTTATTTCTACCTTCTAAAATGTGAATGGGACGCCATTCCCAGTGGCATCCCGACTTATTTTTTCATTCTTTTTTGTATATTATTTAATTAATTTTGAATAAAAAATATAATATTTATTTAATAATCCTGATTATTTCAGTTCATTAAATTTCATTTTTATGTTTGCCAGGTTTTCTGTTCTAATATGAAGTGTTGTTTCACTAGAATTGACATAAAAAAAAAATAACAATCGAAAAGTGATATTTCGTTTGGCCAAGTTTAACTAGCTTACGATTGATTTGGTCAACTTATATCACATGGTTTTGTTTTGTATCACGAGCCTTTATAACAAATGTGCCATCGATACAAAAACATCATTTTACATATGCTTATAAGCAAACTAAGTCTTGAACCATGACTCATGTAACATGAAGAAAGGGGAATTTGGGATTGTTTTGGAACTATATTAAGCATGCATACTACGTTTCACAAATACGAACAGAATATAAAGTTTTTTCTTTTAAACATATACTCCACTTGTTCAAAATAAAGAAGAATTATATAGTTTCAAAGTTGACATCATAAATTTGTGCTAGGTGCTTACGTGACACATGCTTATTGATCAGTCCAGTGAGACATATCAACATACTCATTGAGCTGATTTCACTATGTTAGTAGGTGACTTTACTGTGTTGGTAGATCATACTGACCTAAAGAATCAACTCGTGCCAATATCAGCATATGACACAAATTTATAGTATCAAGTTTGGCACCATAAAACTCATTTCACAATAATTGTGTTTTCGAAAATCTTGTTTTGAAACAATATTATAAAATTACTAATTAAACTTTAAATAGCGAATCATTATCCCTCGACTTCTTTCATAACTATTAGTCTTGTTTCCTAAATAAGTTGATGATTTCAAAAGAATGGAATATATTGAAATACGGGTGGAGATAAATTTGTAACAAATATGAACTTTATAATAAAAAAACCAATTAACTTGTAACAAATTCAAACATCTAAAAAAAAGACATTTATGATGCGGGATATTAGATAAAATATCAAATTAAGATGGATCATTTTGTGTTGAGCAAAGAAAGTAAGATATATCATCCAATTGTGCCGCAGACACTAACTTCTTTAGACAAACGGATAACATTTGTTTTCATTTACAACTAATTTTTCTCAACCTTTTATTTATCCTTTTTCTTCCCTTTAATTTCCCTCCTTAACTATAATCAACTCTGTAGCCGTTGTTATGTCCTTTAACTTTACCACTTATATAGTTGTATTGACAAATAAATAACAAAGTAAAGGAGTAAAAGGCAAAGGGAGTTGGATCATTTCCTAAGGAACCCATTTAGTTAAATAATTATTCTTGTAATTTTTAGTTCGTGGGGTCCAACTAATCACGTGACAAAGGTGAGGGAGTGGTGTCAGCCAGCATGTGATGAAACTTTTATATATGTCCAAAATATAGTATACATTAATTTTGTTTTGTATAATTATATGAGGTACCCTGTGTTGATATAGTGGTACACCATCTCGTGTTTGGCTTGGTTCCTCAAAGGGAAACCCAGCGGTGGTCAAATTACAATAGCTGGAAATTGGAGCCCATTCGGGGATCAATAATGAATGAACTGTGCCCTGGGCATGCCGCATACTCAACTGGCAAAACTAATTCAAGGTTTTATCTAACAATGGCAAACTGGAAACTTGATTCTCATTGGACGATCAAACATTGTTTAATAGAGAGTTTGTCTATTGCTCGCACTAGTAAATCGAACATGTTCATTTGAAACACGTCCCATGATTTAAGTTTTTAGCCATGATCAAGATGACGAGCATGCCAATTTTAGAAATAAAACAAAAATCGAATACACTCTATCATTTTATTACAGTTAAACCTGTTACTTTCAGTAAATCGTTTACGTCCAATTGAGACACACTTCGTAATTTATATTTTTAACTAGAATTTAAAATGGGATCAACAAGACGGGTGTTAATCCTAAAGTAAATTGGAGAACCTTTTGTTTTTTTAATAATTATTACTTGGATGTATAAACACTTGTTGAAGCTCTCTTCTTTGATGCTTCCTGCACGTGCGCAACAATGTGGTGAAGCATCGTCCTTGCACGTTTGGGAAAGTCATGTGGATAGTGAGCCCTTACGTGCCTCTTCCCTTTGATGCGTCGCTAAGCAGATTTTTCTTGCAAAACCTCGAGGTTTAATAATAATTATTAAAACATATATATGGAGATACATGTAAATTACTTTCGAAAGACCCCGCAAAATAAATCCAGCCCAAGAGTTTCACGTCAGCCCATTTTCTGTGGCCTTTTTCTTCATTAAATTCTGGACTGAGAAGAGTCCAAGCGCATGGCCCATTGAAACCTAAAGTATCGTGCCTTTTGTCATTAGTTTAGTAAAGTCAAATTCGGCTCCCTAAAGAGTTAAAAATGAATTAAAAAAAGCAGGTGTGGAAGTGGGATAAATTATTAGGTACATTTCGTTATACATATCTAGTGTGAAGAATGTTCATCTCTACTGTAGTAAAACACGTAACAAAGAAAAAAAAAATATATGTAAATTCTTAGGTATATGCTTAATGAAAATAAGTACCACTAAATTGTTGAGAAATTTATTCTTGTCAATAATTTCTACTTTATTATTTGTCTTTTTTGGGCACAAAATAAGTTAGGAAACTAGATTTAGGACAATTTTATGTTTCCTAGTTAATGCAAAAGACTTTAATTATTTCTAAATTGTGTTTAGAATTTATTTTTAGGATTTTACCAAGTTTAGGATTCTTAGTTGTCTATTTAAGACATAAGAATTCCTACACTTGATACACGGTTTTTTAGAGTCTACACGCACGGATTTTTTTGAGGAGAAGAACGCAAAAAGCTAGACGCAAGGAAGACGCACAAGAGAAGAAGAATACGATAGAGTTACTTGAAGCCAACGATCGTGATAAACAAGATCTTTGAAGTTGCGTGACCAACGGAGAAGATCTTGCCATTTCGGCAACAAGTATTTAGTATCAAGTTTCTTGATATTTAGTTTTCATATATTACTTTATATTGTGTATTGAACGTGAAGTGAAAGTAATATAGTTTTCGGGTTTGTACACCCAAGTTCACAAGTATTTACTTGTGAACTGAATTTGTTAAATCGTGTTCTCGTATTTTATATTCCGCTGCATAAATATTACGTTACTCTGGTCGATGTTGTTAACTGGTGTTGTTAACATCGATTAACAACATTGTAAATCAGATCCTTATTTTTTAAAACCATAAACCTTGTAATTTAACAATTGACATCTAGAGCGGGTTACTTAACCTTTTAAGTATTGATCCTTATTTTTTAGGTGCTATGGATGCTCAAGGCAACCCGAGGCCTTTAATCCTTAATGGTGAGAATTATTCTCTCTGAAAACAGAGGATGAGGTGGCACTTGAAGAGCATGGATGAACGTGTTTGGAAGACCGTCCTTGTTGGATGGGAAAAGCCACGCGTAACGGATGGCGAGGGCGACGCCATTCCCAATAAAGAGGAAGATTGGCGTGCTGACGAAGCAGCTGCTGCAAATTGGAACTCTAAATGCATCAATGCCTTGTGTGGCTATGTAGATGCAAGCTACTATCGTATCATCAAGAACTGCGAGTCGGCAAAGGATGCATGGGACGCACTCCAAAGGGTGTGTGAAGGAACAACAAGCGTGAAGAAATCCAGACTAAGAATGCTCTTGTCCACATTTGAGGCTATGAGAATGAATGAAAAAGAATCTATCATGGATTATTCTGTGAGATTGGCGGAAATAACAGAGGAGTGCAAAGAGTTGGGTGAACCCATAACAAATTCCCGTCTTGTAGGAAAATTGCTAAGATCCATTACAAAGAATTTTAGCATGAAGATGGTGGTAATAGAAGAATCCAAGGATGTTGATAACATCGATTTCAACACCTTAGTTGGAAACCTAAAGCAATACGAGATGGAACACGTCACCTCTAGCTCGAAAGAGAAGAATGTTGCCTATTCTTCTGATTTAAATAAAGTAGGGGATGAAGATGACGAGAAATTTAATTTTAATGGGATTATTAAAAGGATGGAGTTGACAACTCTCGAAGAAGATGAACTAGCCCTTGTTACTCAACGCTACAACAAATTCTTGAAGAAGAAGAACAACTCTGGAAGCTCAAGTACAAGGAACAGGAATCAATCATCCACTCCAAAGTTTACTGGACGAACTCTTCCACAATCTCAGTCCTCAAATTCAATTTCCAATGTGTCAAGCTCTTCAAAACAACTCAGCGAGATACAATGTCATGAATGCAAAGGTTGGGGACATTACAAGAATGAGTGTCCCAACTTTCTTAGAAAGAAAAGTATGATCGCTACTGACTTTACTGAATACTTCAATGATTCCGAGTCACTTGATCCAGTCCCAGCATTATTCTCCCATATTGTTTGGGACGACGATATCCATGTTGGTTTGCTTGCAGATAACATCGTGTGCCTGAATGCTGAAACCACTGACTATTATGAGGAATACGAGCAGCTGAGTGAAGATCACAAAAAATTGTATGTCAGTTGGAGCAAATAGGTACTCAAAGCAAAAGATCTCGCAAAAGAAGTAGAGAAGCTAACCATGGAAAAGGAGGATCAGCTTGAAATTATTGTTCGGTTGGAATCATCTCACCAAGAAGGATGCTGAGCTTGAAAAGATGAAGAACGAATTGACCACTGTTCGAGGAACAATTTCAAATCTAAACAAAGGTAAGGCAAAGCTTGATGAAATTTTGCAGGTCAACTTCCCAGAGTCCTCTAAACATGGATTAGGTTACAAGCCAATTCAACCCACGCAAGTGTCGAGTCAAGAACAAAAATCTTCCAAACGCCACAAGAAAAGTAGGAGACAATTCGTGTGTCATCATTGTGGAGAACCAGACCACATTCGGCCCTTTTGTTGGAAGATCATTGGGGAAAGGAGACACTTTCAGAGAACAAATATGCCTGTCAAGTCCAATGTTGGTAACCGCGCTACCAACATCAATACCAATATCAGATACAAACAAGTGTGGGTCAAGAAAAACAGCGTCAAGTGCAATATGATCCATACCTCTTTGAAGTATCTAGTCCCTGGAGCCTAGTAGTTTGATATTGGGTGCTCGAAGCATATGACAGGCTCAGAAGAATTGCTCTCCAACATTTTCAAATTTAAAGGTGGAAAAGTGAAGTATGGTGGAGGCGCAAATGGCCAAATTGTTGGCCAAGAGACTCTCCATGTTCCTGGTGTTGTAACATTGGAAAATGTGCTGCTAGTAGAAGGACTTACAGCAAATTTGATCAGCATAAGTCAATTATGTGACGGAGGGTTCAGCGTTAAATTCAACCGTGAAAAATGTGAAGTTTATGAGGAGAATGGATCATGTATCCTCAATGGGAAAAGAACTTCAGATAATTGCTACCAAATTCACAGTGATGCTTTTTACAGGTTGTCCCAATTTAGTGATGCAGAACTATGGCATCAAAAGCTTGGACATGTAAATTACAAGATGATGGATAGGTTGGCCAAGGAAGAAGCTGTGACTGGACTGCCCAAGCTCAACACCAAGATCATTCCGGTGTGCGAGGCATGCCAAAAGGGGAAACAGGTAAGGGTGCCACATCCAGTCCAACAAAGTCTCACTACATCATCTTGCTTTGAACTGCTTCACATGGATCTGATGGGACCACTAGAAGTTGAGAGCCTTGGTGGTAAGAGGTATGTTTTCGTAATTGTTGATGATTTTTCTAGGTTTACTTGGGTAGAATTTTTAAAAGAAAAATCTGAAACTTGTGAGGCTTTCAAAAAACTTGCAAAGAAGCTATGTGTAAGATTTAAAGTAAAAATTGGTAGAATTAGAACCGATCATGGAAAGGAATTTGAAAACGCATCTTTTCTGAAGTACTGCACCTCCGAGGGTATTAGTCACGAATTTTCTTCTCCAATTACCCCCCAACAAAATGGCATAGCTGAACGTAAGAATAGAACTCTAGCAGAGATGACTAGAACTATGCTCATTTCTAATGGGACAGCTAAACGATTTTGGGCTGAAGCAATGAACACTGCATGTCATATCACGAATAGAGCTTATTTTAGACCAGGTTCATGTGCAACTCCCTACGAATTGTTGATTGGGAAGAAACCAAACTTGAGCTATTTTCATGTGTTTGGATGTGTTTGCTATGTGCTTAATGACAGGAATCATCTTGCTAAACTTGACTCAAAGAGTGATAAGTGCATCTTTATGGGCTATTCTCAAAATAGTCATGCATATAGGTTGTTTAACCTTCGAACTCGAAGTATGTTTGAGTCAGTAAATGTCAAGTTTGATGATCTAACAAGTGGAGTCAAGCCTGTCGAGGATGATGATCTGGTTTATGATCAAAACCCTCAGGGCAGTGTTACTCCTACTTCAGTTGATGGTGCAGGTATTGAAAACAAAGATGCAGCCGCTGAACTCAGAAACTTAAGTGATGTTGATAACCATGTTGATACTGGGATACCAACATCAGTACCAACATCGAGCCAAATTGCAGAATCTGATTCTGATTCAGAGGAAGAAGATCCAGCAGATCCCATTGATCTTCATCAGAGGGATATTCCATCCAGAATCCAGAAAAACCACCCCGTGGGCCAAATCATTGGTGATATGGATGAAAGAAGTACAAGACGTCGACAAATAAATTTCAAGGAAATGGTCAGGTATGTATGTTTGTCTACTAATTGTTCTAAAATTCGTGAGTCTTTGTACCTTTCTGAAATAGAGCCCAAGCGCGTGGAGGATGCACTCAAGGATGAGTTCTGGATTCGGGCTATGCAAGAGGAGCTGGACCAATTCTCCAAGAATGATGTGTGGGATCTTGTTCCACGGCCAGAAAATGCTCACGTGACGGGGACCAAGTGGATATTCAAGAACAAGACTGATGAAGCAGGCAACATTGTGAGGAATAAAGCTCGACTTGTCGCACAAGGGTATACGCAAATTGAAGGTATTGATTTTGATGAGACTTTTGCCCCTGTTGCTCGAATTGAGTCGGTAAGACTTTTGCTTTCTGTTGCTTGTCATATGGAAATTTCACTACATCAAATGGGCATTAAGAGTGCATTTTTGAATGGGGTCTTAAGTGAAGAAGTATATGTTGAGCAGCCTAAAGGATTTGTGGATCCTCAAAAACCTGATTTTGTTTTAAAATTGAAAAAGGTACTTTATGGTTTAAAACAAGCTCCTAGAGCTTGGTATGAACGGCTAACTCAATATTTGCTTCATTTGAATTTTAGACGAGGGGAAGTTGATAAAACRRTYTTTCTTCTTAAATCCAACAAGCACATCTTAATTGTCCAAATTTATGTAGACGATATTATTTTTGGATCCACTAACGAGCAGATGGTCAAGGAGTTTGTCACTCGAATGTCTGATACGTTCGAAATGAGCATGGAAGGTAACCTCTCGTACTTCCTCGGTTTACAAATTAAACAACTTGATGACAGTATTTTCCTTTCCCATACTAAATATGCTAAGAATCTAGTTAAAAAATTTGGGTTAGAGGGTGAAACTGTTAAGAAAACGCCGCTGGGCAAAACTGTAAAGCTGACCAGAGACGATGTTGGTAAGAGTGTTGATAACACCATGTACAGAAGTATGATAGGAAGTTTGTTGTATTTGACAGCAAGTAGACCAGATATTATGTATAGTGTGTGCTTATGTGCTAGATATCAGTCTAATCCAAAAGAGTCACACTTGAAAGCGGTTAAAAGAATTATTAGGTACGTTGCTGGTACAACTGAACTAGGTGTGTGGTACACGAGAGATACTGGTACTGAACTTTTAGGATTCACTGATTCGGATTGGGTTGGGGATGTAGTAGATAGGAAGAGTACTATGGGAGGATGTTTTTTTTTGGGTAATAATCTAATTTCTTGGTACAGCAAAAAGCAAAATTGTATTTCTCTTTCTACAGCTGAAGCCGAGTACATTGCAGCTGGAAGTGCGTGCACACAATTACTGTGGATGAACCAAATGATTGAAGACTACGGTCTGCACAGTAGTATCTTGACGGTGTTGTGTGACAATTCCAGTGCCATTGACATCTCCAAAAATCCAGTTCAGCACTCTCGAACCAAACACATTGACATAAGGTACCACTTTATTCGAGACCTAGTTGAGAGGAAGATTGTTAGCCTTGAACATATTGGAACTGATAATCAGCTGGCTGACATCTTCACTAAGGTATTAGATTACGAGACCTTCTCTCGTTTGAGAAGAGATCTCGGTATGTGCATTGTCTAACCAATGTTGGTTGTGATGTTGTGACACTACTTATCAACATCAGTCACAACATCTGTACTATTTTGCAAGCATTTTTATCTTCCTTTTCATACATTATACTTGTGCATTGAGTTTGATTAAAAGTGAAATAAGGTCCTATGTTGCAATAAAAGTAATGACAAAAAGGACCAACCTCTTCGAAATTAGGTGATTGTGGAACTTGCCCGCAGAAACTGGTTTTCTCCCAGGTCCAAAAACAAGAGGCGTTTAACAGCAATTGCTGAAGATTAAAAAGATTTAAATCCCTTCAAGGATGTAGAAAATCTGGACTCAAAATGCTCCAATCTTTAATTCGCCTTCTCGAGAGATTTTGACGTAGTCATTAACTTGGGTTAAGGGGTAAGTTTCCATTGACTTCACCTAGGGCAATGTTGGTTTATAATGTTGTTAGTAATAAAAAGCAACATTGGATCAAAACACTGAAATCATAATGTGTTCTGTTTTAACCTTTTAGGTCATGATTTTTAAGCATCCCGTAGGACATTCATACTTTGTGAAGATGCCATCTTACTGTGCGTCATGTTTCTTGTGTTTTTGTCTTGCTTGAAATCTCTTAATTTTGTTTTGAATTGAGCTAACCGAGTGTTTCAGTGGAGTTATAATCGGACGGCTGGACAGGTAATAATGAGGTAAATTTGGTGAGTGAAAATTAACATTGCACAAGATAGGTGCAACTGTGCTGATGGTTCTTTAAAATCAGCTTTGTTTTCGGCCTATTTTTGTAGATTTAGTAGTGCAATTTCTTTTTTAATAAAAAAAATTATGATAAGGGTTTGGGAAAAAGAGTTTATGGAAAGAGTTAGTAGGATAAATTGTGTGATCACATAGCCTAATTCTAGGAGGAGTGATTTTTTTTTTGGGAACAAAAATCGTGTTTTTTAAAGATAAAAATCGGGCGATTTTTTTTTGGGGCTCTTTCCTTACTTACCCTCTCTCTCCTTGTGGGCAACGGTCATCTTTTGGAAGGATACAAAGCTTATTTGCTTTTTACCGTTGGCTCACAATTGCAAACCCTTTCAGATTACAACTCCTAGAATCCTTTTCCCTCTCAAATTCTCTCGATTGTTTTTGTTCTTGGCTCTGTGTTTCTGTAATATTTTGCAGGATGTCTAGATCTCCACCGCCGACAGTCCCTGACCTACCAGAGGAGGTTCGCCGCTCCGGCGACTAAATTCCGTTGCCATATCCAAAGATAGGCGGTCTAGATATCCGTGAAGAGATTGGTGGTGGTAGTTCGTCCATCCCACCACTATCAACATCGCCGCCTAAATTGCATGCGCCTGACTCTCTCGCTGCCGTGCCTGTTCCATCGCTGGTCGATGCCACGCCGGTTACTCAGGTGTTCCCTGGACATCCCGGGAACGAGATTGACGTCGATAACCCCCCCGACTTAGCTTTTGTGGCTGAGACCTTTGGCCGCGTAGGTAATCCTACCTTGAAGTGGTCCAGGCGTTTGCGCAACATACCGCCCGGCGTTGTGCCACCCGCGGTCCCAAAGAGCAAGGCAGGTCCGCGCCGCCATGTGCCGATTGAACACATCAACCTCCAGGAGGATGTTGTTGTGGAGTCTGATCCCGATGATCATGATTTTGAGCCTACTGCTCCGATTGCCATAGTTGAGCCGCCGTCTGCTTCTGCTCCCAGTTTGCCGGAGAAGAAGAGGTTTACTTGCCGGAAGCAGCTCGTACGAAAAGCCGACAGGAGACCCGGCCAGACAAAAGACAGTGTTTCTCCGAGCCAGGCGAATGTCAAAGTCTCTCCAAAGTCTTATGCTACTGAGTACTCTTCGCCTCCATATACTGTGCTCGATTTCATCACCGGCGAAGTTACGAGTTCCGCCAAGTCGCCTGCTGATGTTCCCCCGCCGTCTCCAATTCGTGCTGCATCACCTGAGTTTGATACAGGTCTGTTTGAACATTCTCCTGATTCTTCAATGGATGTGCCCTTGAAAGAGATTTTTGCTGAGTTCAAAAAGGACAAGAAGAAAAAGAAGACAGCTGCAAGGGATGATGTTGGTAGTCATGTTGGTAGCCCCTTACCAACATTGAGTCACTCAAAGTCTGTTTCGTCCTCCCACACTGCATCTGTTCCTGTTCCATCGCATTCTCCCACGTAGTCCTCTGAGGCTGCCTGTGATCTCTCCCAGTCCTCATCTGGCACTGCTACTCCTACACCCGAGATTGAGGACATGGAGCCCTTTTCAGAGAAATTTTTAACCGCTGAGGCTGCTGAGCTGTTTGATGTMTATCAAACTCGCCATATGATCACTGAGAGAAAYGTGCCYTTTGATTTMTTTGAGCGCCACAACCTGATAGCCTACCTCRGATTTCATGGTATGTATTCSACAGRCTCTACCGCCATTCCWTTTGTTAGAGACATAGTTCTTGAGTTCTATGCAAATATGCTGCCTTCGATTGTTGATTTAAGTTCTGTGAACTATGGGAAAGTTTTTCTGCGTGGCAAGGTGTTTGCCTTTACCCCTGACTTAATTGATGACTTGTTTGGCACCACTACACATCGGGGTAATTTTTCTGTGGATGATATGGATGAGGTTGTGTCTTTTTTATCGGGTGGGATGGTACATTCGTGGTTTGAGCAACTGCCAAGCACGAGGCTCTCGTCTTTGTTTTCTATTATGCATAAAGTGGCACTTTGCAACTGGGTCCCTTCCAGGAACACCACGGTTGTTACTCGGCCTCAGGCCCAGTTTTTGTTTAAGCTTGGGAAGGGTGTAAAGTTCAGTTTCGGACACCATGTTTTTGATATCGTGACTAAGTTTGCCACGACAAGGTCTGCTGCCTCGTTGTGTTTTCCTTCTCTTATTTTCAGCCTGTTGAAGAACCAAGGTCTGACGCTTCTCCCAGATGATGTGCTCACTGGTAATGTGGATTGGTTTGCTTTTCGAGGCCAACACACTACTGGTGCTAGGGTGCTCGATTTGCCTTGGCAGGCTCCTGCTCTTGCTGAGGTTGATAGTGATGTTGAGAAGGACGATCCCAACATGGTCTGTATTTCTGCGCAGCTCCTACGTGCGCATGTTGCTTCCATAGATTTGCAGATTTCTAAGCTGCAGGCACTTCGTTGCTCGTTTTTGGAGGCCCTTTCCCTTTCTGGTCAAAAAGGGGGAGAGGATGGCGCGAACGTAGGGGGAGAAAGTGTTGATGGAGAAGATGTTGATGTTGATGTTGCCGAGAATGAGAATGCTGCTGCTGATGCAGACGATGCTGTTGCCGCCAAAGCCTTGGCGAGCCTTGCTCAAGAGAAGAGGCGTAAGCGGATACGGGCGCACAACAAGGATTTGAAGAAAATGATGAAACTGGGGGAGAAGAAGAAGAGGAAGAAGAGTGGTGAAGGAACTTCGACATCTCCTCGACGGTCAAAGAGGATTCGAAGTCATTAAGTTCCTTTACTCAGTTTGTTTTGATAAGTATTTTGAACAATGTTGATTTGTAATGTTGGTTTGAGTGTTAACAACATTGGGTGTTTTGTCTAGGGGGAGTTTTCTATCTTAGAGGGAGTTAGTTTTATTTTCATTTGTGTATGCGTCTTAGTGTTTTGTCCATAAAGGCAAAAGGGGGAGATTGTTGAGGAATTTATTCTTGGCAATAATTCCTATTTTGTTATTTGCCTTTCTTGGGCACAAAATAAGTTAGGAAACTAGATTTAGGACAATTTTATGTTTCCTAGTTTATGCACAAGACTTTAATTATTCCTAGATTGTGTTTAGGATTTGTTTTTAGGATTTTACCAAGTTTAGGATTCTTAGTTGTCTATTTAAGACATAAGAATTCCTACACTTGATACACGGTTTTTTAGAGTCTACACGCACGGATTTCTTGAGGAGAAGAACGCAAAAAGCTAGACGCAAGGAAGACGCACAAGAGAAGAAGAACACGATAGAGTTACTTGGAGCCAACGATCGTGATAAATATGATCTTTGAAGTTGCGTGACCAACGGAGAAGATCTTGCCATTCCGGCAACAAGTATTTAGTATCAAGTTTCTTGATATTTAGTTTTCATATATTACTTTATATTGTGTATTGAACGTGAAGTGAAAGTAATATAGTTTTCGGGTTTGTACACCCAAGTTCACAAGTATTTACTTGTGAACTGAATTTGTTAAATCGTGTTCTCGTATTTTATATTCCGCTGCATAAATATTGCGTTACTCTGGTCGATTATGTTAACTGGTGTTGTTAACATCGATTAACAACATTGTAAATCAGATCCTTATTTTTTAAAACCATAGACCTTGTAATTTAACATAAATGATGTTGCTTTCGGTGTTACAATCAACGAAACTAATATCAATCAGAGTTTAGAGAAAATAAGCAGCGGAAATATAAAAATAAACACAACAATTTAACTTCCGTTCACAAGTAAATGTACTTGTGAACTTGGGTGTACAAACTCAAAAATTATATTACTTTTCTTGTTCAAGATCATATATAAAAGGTATAAAGTAATATGAGAAAAGCTAAAGTATCAAATACTATGATACTATAAATACTTGTCGCCGTGAAGGATGATCTTCTCCATTGGTCACGCAACTTCAAAGACCTTCTTGATCTCGTACAATGGCTTCAAGTATGTAACTTACTTGTGTTCTTCCTTTATGATTGCGTCGTCCTGCTTTGTTAACTCCGTGCGTCAAAGTTGTCTTCTCTTGTGTCTCCTCCTTGTCTTAAAGAGAAGAGTCCTTTACTTGGTAAACAATTAAACCAAGTCCTAAACATAATATAGGAAACTAAATAAAGTCCTAGACACAATCTAGGAAACAAAATCTAGTGTCCTAATTTCTTTTGTACCCAAGAAAGGTAAACAACTAAAAAAGAAAAAATTGCCAAGAATAAAATTCTCAACAATCTCTCCCTTTTGCCTTTTTGGACAAAACATCTACGACACAATAAATTCAAAAACTAACGACTCAAACTTAAACTCCCACTATGTTAAACAACTCCCCCTAAACAAATGAATATTGTTTAATAAAATAAACCAATATCAAAATAAACATCAAAACAAATATTGTTTTTCAGCTACTAATCAAAACAGAAAATAAGGCAAAGGCATATGAACTTATTGACTGCAAACCCTCTTCGACCGACGAGGATATGTCGATGTTCCTTCACCCTGAGCCTTCCTCTTCCTCAACAACTTCCTCATCTTCTTCAACTTCTTATTTCTGGACCAGATCCTCTTTCTCCTCTTATCCTTGGCTAAGCTGGCCAACACCTCGGCAGCTTCGCCATCAACATCATCGTCACCATCAACGTCGTCATCGCCAACATCTAACCCTTTTTGTTCAGAAAGCAAAAGAGCCCCCAACAAAGACCCTCGAAGCGCTTGCAGCTGGACAATATTATTATCGATCAAAGCTAACTATGCCCGAACAACTGGAGTGGGAAACTGCATAATGTTGGAACCGGTGTTAGGAACACCAGAATCGTCACCCGAAGTCTTGGCAGTTCTAGGAGGTGCGTTCCAAGGAAGATCGAGACGCGTGCCTCAGTTAAGTTTTGACCACGCAAAGAGAACCAATCAGCCTCCCCAGTGAGCACGTCGTCGTCGGCAGGCCAGAAACCTTGATTCTCCAACAGGCTGTAGATAAGAGATGAAAAACATAGAGAGGACGCGGCCTTGGTCGTCGCAAACCTAGTGATGGCCTCAAAGACATGCTGGCCAAAGTTAAATTTAATACCGCGACCAAGTTTGTATAAAAACACTGCCCGAGGACGAGTGACCACCGTCGTACTCTTGGCCATGACCCAGTTGAAAACTCCCACCTTATGCAGAACGGAATAGAGAGAGGAAAGACGCGTGCAGGGTAATTGCTCACGCCATTTCTTCGTCAGCCCACCAGACAAAAAACTGATGAACTCATCCATGTCATCCACAGTTGAGTCTCCATGAGATGACTCAGTCCCAA
Organism: Phtheirospermum japonicum; assembly: GCA_014905375.1. NCBI lineage: Eukaryota > Viridiplantae > Streptophyta > Magnoliopsida > Lamiales > Orobanchaceae > Phtheirospermum > Phtheirospermum japonicum. Next base: position 306,362 of record BMAC01000618.1, on the reverse strand, counting down.
ACATCTCATTAACCAAGTCAGGAGTAAAAGAATAAACCTTCCCACGCACAAACACTCCCCCATAATCAATAATAGACGACAACATATTTGTGTAGAACTCAAGGATAACATCATGCACAAACGACATAGCAGTAGTGACGGTCGAATACATACTCGATGTATGAAGAAGACAATCAAGTTCTGCTTCTCAAAGATCTCAACTGGGACTCGGCACTCAGCAATCAACCCTCGAGTTTGATAGTTGTCAAACAGCTCTTCCGCTTCCAAAGTCAAGAACTTTGGTGACACAGGCACCATGTCCTCGATTTCAATGCCATGAACTTCATCTTCATAAAGATCATCGGACAACTGGTCAGATCAGGGCGATGCACGTTCAGGGGCAATAATTCCAGCAAAACCAGAGCTAGAAGAAGAAGCAAGGTCAGCTGCAGGGGATGTTGGTTTTGGTGACACATCACCAGAACCAACATCGGTGTGCGGAGCATCCTCAGATGGAGTTTGGATCGGAGACACAACTTTCGAACTTTCAGCAGCTTTCTTGGCAGCTTTGTTCTTTTTCCTTTCCGTTCTGATGGCAGATAATTGATCGCAAAGGGGAAACACATCGTTAGAGTCAGGTGAGTAATCGAAGAGCTCAGGCTCAGGCGCTGGTTGAGCCATATTAATTGAAGTGAAAGGAGGATCAACAGCAACATATCTGGAGGAACTTTCAACCTCTCCAGTGAAGAAGTCAAGAACCTCATACGGGGGACTTGAATACTCAGTTTTAGTAGAGCCGGGCGACACCTTAATTGACGCCGAGGGATTTTTCTTGTCAGCCATCTTGACTATCTGCTTCCGGCGAGGAGTCGCCGACTTGGACAATCTTGGAGTTGATGAGGGCGCCGGTGCGGCAACAGGTGCAGGGGGCACAAATTCTTCATCATCCGAGTCCGTCATGATCGTGAAGTCCTCAGCCAGGTTCATGTGCTCAAGTGGCATATTGCACCACGAACCTGCTTGGCTCTTTGGAACAGCATCCGGAACGACTCCTGAAGGAATGTTGCGCAACCTCCGTGATCTCTTTAGGGTCGGATTCCCAACCCGTCCAAAAGTAGCAGCGATGAACAACAATTCAGGAGGATTATCAACATTGATTTCATTGCCCTGTTGTCCTGAAAAAACCTGGACCTCTAGAACAGCATCGGAAGGCACCGGAGCAGGAACAATATCTTGAGAACCGAGCGGCGGAGGACTGGAATGAGATGTTGCAATCGTTGACGGGTTTCGAGGCAAAGCACCACCAATTTCTTCGCGGATGTCCAGGCCACCGAATCTTAGGAGATTCATTAGAATCAGTTCGCCGGGATGGACCACGCCCGCCAGTAGGTCAAGAACATGGGGAGGAGATGGTGGGTTCGACATACTGCAAGAATTTTGAAGAAAAGACACAAAAACCAAACAACGATCGATCGATCGAGAGAAACACCGTGAGAGTAAGAGAGTTCAATTTTGCAGGTGAATTTTGGAGAAGTTGGGCAAACGGTAAAAAAGCGATCTTTTATACCAAAAAAATGACCGTTTCCAGGAGAGAGAAAAATGAAAGCAAAAAAAAAAAACTCCCTTATATACCCAAAATTCGATTTTAAGCCCAAACATTATTCTCTTTCCCAAAAACAAACACCCACTCCCCCTTAATCTAGGACACATGATCCCAATACACTTAACCACTATCTCATTAATTTGCAAATAATAATCACACGTCTCTACTACAAAATCAATCGAAAATAGAGTTGGATTATTTAAACCATCACCATAGTAGAACTAATCTTTTGCAAGGTGATATTTCAGTCACCAAATTAATCCTTTTATTACCTTTCCAACCTTCCGATTACAATGCCATTGAAACACTTGGTTAGCAAGATTCAAAATAAGATTAAGAAATTTCAGAAAAGACACAAGCACAAGTAACAAAACACATAGCAGAAAAGGCATCTTCTCAATGTATGAATGTCCTAATTGATGCCTAAAAATCATGACCTAAAAAGGTTAAAAATACAAATTATGGTTTTAGTGACTTGATCAGTGTTGCTTTTTATGACTGGTGACATCATAACCAACAATACTTTAGGCGAAGTCAATAAAAACAGACCCTTAACCCAAGTTAATGACTACGTCAAAACAACTCAATGAGTTGATATTTAAAGATTGGATCTTTTTTTTTATCCGGATTTTCTTCATCTTTGTAAAGATTTGAAGAGAAATAACTTATCTTCAACAATTGCTGCTAACACCCCTTGTTCTTAGACCTGAGAGAAAATCAATTTATGCGGGAAAGCTCCACAATCACTTAATTGAAGAGGTTAGTATTTTTGCCACCATTCTTATTACAATACATGACCTTATTGCACTCTCAACCAGACCCAATGCATTCAGATTATGTATGAAAAATAAAATAAAACTACATGCATAAATATACAATTTATATGACTGGTGACAGTTTTAGTATCATAACACCAAAACTAACACGGACTTAGACAATTCACATTCCGAGATATCTTCTCAAACGAGAAAAGGTCTCTAAATCTAATGCCTTTGTGAAGATGTCAGCAAGCTGATTGTGTGTTCCTATATGCTCGAGACTAACTATCTTCCTCTCAACCAAGTCACGAATAAAGTGTTACCTTATGTCAAAGTGTTTGATTTGTGAGTGGTGGACTGGATTTTTTGAGATATCAATGGCACTGGGATTATCACAGAGCACAATTAATATTCTACAATGTAGACCGTAGTCCTCTATCATTTAGTTCATCCATAACAAATGTGTACAAGCACTTCCAGCTACAATATGCTCGGCTTCAGCTGTAGAAAGAGAAATGCAATTTTATTTTTTGCTATACCATGAGATAAGATTATTACCCAAGAAAAAACAACCTCCTGTAGTACTCTTTCTATCCACAACATCCCCAACCCAATCCGAGTCAGTATAACTCACGAGTTCAGTACCAATTTCTTTAGAATACCAAACACCCAATTCAGTTGTACCAGCTATATATCTAATGATTCGTTTAACAGCTTTTAGGTGTGACTCTTTAGGGTTTGACTGATATCTAGCACATAGACACACACTATACATGATATCAGGCATACTCGCCGTTATGTACAAAAGACTTCCTATCATGCTCCTATATATGGTGTTATCAACACCATTACCAACATCATCTCATGACAGTTTCGTAGTTTTACCTAACAGTGTTTTCTTATGCGCCTCATTCTCTAACCCAAGTTTCTTAATAAGATTCTTAGAATATTTGGTCTGAGAGAGAAAAATACCATCATCCAATTTTTTAATTTGCAAACCAAGAATGTAAGAGAGATTACCTTCCATGCTCATCTCAAATGTGTCAGACATTCGAGATATAAAATCTTTTACCATCTGCTCATTAATAGATCCAAAACTTATATCATCTACATGAATCTGGACAATCAAGACGTGCTTATTTGATCTAAGAAGAAATAGGTTTTTGTCAACTTCCCCTCGTCTAAAATTTAAAAAGAGCAAGTGTTGGGTCAACCTTTCATACCAAGCTCTGGGAGCTTGTTTTAAACCATATAAAGCCTTTTTCAATTTTAAAAAACAAAGTCTAGTTTGTGGGGATTTACAAACCATTTAGATTGCTCTACAAACACTTCTTCACTTAAAACTCCATTAAGAAAAGTAATCTTTATGTCCATTTAATGTAGAGATATTTTCATATGACAAGCAACAACAAGTAAAAGTCTTACAGATTCAATGCGAGCAACATGAGCAAACGTCTAATCAAAATCGATACCCTCAATTTGATTGTACCCTTGTGCAACCAGTCGAGCTTGTTCCTCAAAGTATTGCCTGCCTCGTCCGTTTTGTTCTTGAAGATCCACTTCGTTTCTATTACATGAGAGTTTTCTGGACGAGGAACTAAATCACAAACATCATTTTTGGTAAATTGATCCAACTCCTCTTGCATTACCTTTACCTAGAATTCATCCTTAAGAGCATCCTCCACATGCTTCGGCTCTGTTTTGGAAAGATACAAAGACTCTCAAATTTTAGAACAGTTATTAGATAAACAAACATACCTAACCATTTCTTTGAAGTTTTTCTGCCTCTTTTCTTGTACTTCTTTCATTGAGATCTCCAATGATTTGGCCCGTGGGATGGTTCCTCTGAATTCTTGATGCAATATCCCTCTGATGTAAGTCAATGGGATTAGCTGGATCTTCTTCATCTGGATCAGAATCTGATTCTGGAGCAGCTTGAGTAGGTGTTGGGTTTGATGTTAAGTCACCAGAACTGTCACCACCAGTTTCTTCAGTTCCATCACCTGCACCTTCAATTTCAACAACTGCACTTTCATCTATACCAACCGTGACATTATCTTGAGAATTTCGACCATATACCAGATCATTATCCTCAGCAGGTTTAACACCACTCATCAAATCATTGAACTTGACGTTAAACGACTCAAACATGCTACGTGTCCTGAGATTAAAATGCCTATATGCACGAATGTTTTAGGAATATCCCATGAAGATGCATTTATCACTTTTTGGATCAGGTTTTGCAATATTATCTCTATCGTTAAGCACATAGCAAATACATCCAAAGACATGAAAGTAACTCAAGTTCGGTTTTTTTACCCAACAACAATTCATAGGGAGTGACACTGGGCCCTGGTCTAAAATACACTCTATTAATTATATGACATGCAGTACTCATAACTTCAGCCCAAAAACATTTTGCAATGTCATTAGAAATGAGCATAGTCCTAGTCATCTCAGCAAGAGATCTATTTTTACATTCAAATATTCCATTTTGTTGGGGGGGTGATCGGTGATGAAAACTCATGACTTATACCTACTTTTGAACAATAGTTTGAAAAAGATGCATTCTCAAATTCTCTTCCATGGTCAGACCTAATCCTACCAATATTCACACTAAATCACACACACAACCTTTTTGCAAGTTTTTTAAATGCTTTGAAAGCCTCAGATTTTTCTTTTAAAAACTCTACCCAAGTAACACGGGAAAAATCATCTACAATCACAAGAACATACCTTTTACCACCAAGTATCTCAACTTCAATTGGTCCCATAAGATCCATATGAAGGAGTTCGAAATAATATGAGGTAGTGAGACTTTGTACATCTGGATGTGACACCCTAACTTGCTTTTTTTTTTGACATGCCTCGCAAACCTGGACGATCTTGGTGTCGAGCTTAGGAAGCTCATTCACAACTTCCTTTTTGGCTAACCTTTTCAGCATCTTGTAGTTGACATGCCTGAGTTTTTGATGCCACACCTCAACATCACTCAATTGAGACAGCTTGCAAAATACATCACCATTTATTTGGTAGTAGTTATCAGAAGTCCTCTGACCAGTGAGGATACATGCTCTATCCTCGTCATAGACTTCACACTTCTCACGATTGAACTTAACACTAAAACCACCATCGCAGAGCTGGCTTATGCTTATCAAGTTTGCAGTAAGACCTTCTACCAACAAAACATTCTCCAGCTTTACAATACCAAGAACATGAAGAGTTTCTTGGCCAATGATCTAGCCATTTGCATCTCCACCATATTTTACCTTTCCTCCTTGAAATCTGACGATGTTGGAAAGTAGATCTTCAGAGCCGACATGTGCTTCGAGTAGCCACTGTCAAAGTACCAGGCTCCGAGAATGTGGGATTTCAGGGATGTATAGATCATATTGCATTTGATCTCATTCTTTTTGACCCAGAACTATTTGAACCTGGTTTTATTTCTGGTGTTAGTAACATGGAAACTGTCATGGGACTCAGCAGATGCCCTTGTCCTCTGAAAATGCCTTTTCTCGCCAACAATCTTCCAACAGAAAGGTCGAATGTGACCTGGATCACCACAGTGATGACACACATACTGTCTTCTTCTCTTCTTGTGGCATTTGGTCGATTTTTGTTCTTGGTTTGATGCTGGTGTTGGCTGATTTAGTTTGTAGCCGATTCTGTGTCTCGAGGTTTTTGGGAAACTCATATCCAGGATTTTGTCAAGGTTTGCCTTGCCGTTGTTGAGTCTTGTGATGGTTGCTTGAACCTTCTTCAATTCAGTTTTCACTCGTTCTAGCTCAGCATTCTTTTTGGTGAGTGACGACACCAATCGAACAATTATATTAAGTTGATCATCATTTTCCTTGGTCAGTTTGTCCACCTTTATCATAAGATCCTTGACTTTGAGTACTTATTTTCCCCAACTAGCAAATAATTTCTTATGCTCAATGCTCAGCTTCTCGTACTCGTCAAGAGATTCATCAACCTTTGTATTCAGGCACAAGGTGTTGGTTTCGATGTTACCAACACGGATGTCATCATCCCACACAACATTAGCAAATAAGGCTGGAACTAATTTAGGCGAGTCAGACTCATTGCCATCTTTAGTGTACTCTGTAGCAATGCTCTTCTTTCTGAGAGTGTTCGCACATTCATTTTTATAGTGTCCCCAACCTTTGCATTCATGACATTGAACTTCACTGAGGGGCTTTGGGGAGCTGGATGTATTGGATACGGAAGGAGAAGACTGGGATCTAGAAAGTGTGCGCCCAAAAAATCTTGGTGTAGGCACCTGTGGCTTGATCTTTGTACTTGATACTCTAATGTTATTTTTCTTCTTTAAGAACTTATTAAAGCGTTGAGTTACATATGACACTTCTTTTTCCTCAAGTGTGTAGTTTTGATCTTTTTAAGTAACCCTTTCAAATCAAAATCTTCATCATCATCATCGGAGTTAAAATCAGAGGAGAGATCAACATTCTTCTCATTTGAGTTGGAACCAAGATGTTCCATCTCAAATGTCTTGAGTGAGCCAACTAAAGCATCAAAATGTAGATCGTCAGTGTCCTTGGATTCTTCTATGGCTACCACCTTAATACTGAATTTCTTTGAGATGGATCTGAGTAGCTTTCCCATAAGACGTGATTTTCTTACTGGTTCACCAAACTCTCCGCACTCGTTTGATGTATCTGAGAGTCTCATGGCACAGTCCATGATGGACTCTTTTTCATCCATCCTCATTGCATCGAAGGTAGATGTCAGCATTCTTAGTCTTGATCTCTTCACGCTCTGGGTTCCTTCACACACCCTTTGCAATGCTTCCCACGCATCCTTTGCTGAATCACACTTCTTGATAACTTTGTAGTAGCTTGAGTCAACATATCCACAAAGGGTGTTGATGCACTTGAATTCCAGTTTGAAGTGGCTATTTCATCAGCAGTCCAATCTATTTCTTTCTTGATGATGGTGTCGCCATCAGCATCAGTAACTCGTGGTTTTTCCCATCCTACTAGAATGGTTCTCCACGCACGTTCGTCGATATTCTTTATATGCCTCCGCATCCTATATTTCCAGTGAGAGTAGTTCTCTCCATTGAGGATTGGAGGCCTTGGGTTGCCTTGAGCATCCATAGCACCTAACAAATAAGGATCAGTACTTAGTACGTTAAGTAACCCGCTCTAGATACCAATTGTAGATTCGTAGGTCTATGGTTAATAAAAATAAGTATCAGTAAATTATATTTCTTTCGGTGTTACAATCACCAAAACTAACATCAACCGGAGTTTAACAAAAATAAGCAGCGGAAATATAAAAAAATAAACACAATAATTTAAATTCCGTTCACATGTAAAAGTACTTGTGAATTTGGGTGTACAAACCCGAAAACTATATTACTTTTCTTGTTCAAGATCATACATAAAAGATATAACGTAATATATGAAAAAACTAAAGTATCAAACACTACGATACTATAGATACTTATCGCCGTGAAGGATGATGTTTTGCGTTGGTCACGCAACTTCGAAGACCTTATTGATCTTGGACAATGTCTTCAAGTATGTAACTTGCTTATGTTCTTCCTTGATAATTGCGTCGTCCTGCTTTGTTAAATCCGTGCGTCAAATTTGTCTTATCTTGTGTCTCCTTCTTATCTTAAATAGAAGAGTCCTATACTTGGTAAACAATTAAACCAAGTCCTAAACATAATCTAGGAAACTAGTCCTAGACACAATCTAGGAAACAAAATCTAGAGTCCTAATTTCTTTTGTACCCAAGAAAGGCAAACAACTAAAAATGAAAAAATTGCCAAGAATAAAATTCTCAACAATATATATTGTGATAAAATATTCATGCACATTCTAATAAACGTTCATCTCCATTACGATAAATGCTTATTTTCATTATGATAAATACCAATTCCCATTATGATAATTGTATAATTATCATAATCATCTCCTACGATAAATATCAATCTCTATGCGATAAATTTACAATATTGATAATATAGATGAACGCATAACGTAGGTAAACTTAATTATACAAATGTAAATGTTCATTTACATTATGATAAATATGTATTTCCGTTGTGATATGATGCGACCAAAAAGATTGGTGCCTCAAAAATAATAACTGCTAACCTCAAATACGCAGTCCGCGACTTGATCGATTCTTCCTGCAAAACAAAACCCAAGTCAAGGCGTTGGACGACCCCGACGTAGGCCCTCCGATGCTTAAGTTAGAGAGTGTTTGAGAGAAATGCGAGAGCTCCAAAAATGAGATATGAGAGCTAACAAACGTAGGATGTGAAATCAACTTAGAGAGAAGAATGAGGCCTGAGTCCTCTTTATATAGATAAGAGAAGTATTCCCAATATAGGGTTCTTCTCTCCGACTATAATTATAATAATATAAAAAGTGACCAACTTAGAATTAGAATTCCTCCTGTACGCTAAGTTCCCATAAATAATAGAACTCTCGATAAATTACCATAATAACCATGGGCCAATAATCATGTCCATAATTATAGTCCGCCGGGACCCTATAAGATAGCCCATATTAGTCCATCAGAGCCCAAGAACCATGAGGCCCAGCTCTCAACGCCGAGCTGGTATAATAATACTTATATCATAAGAGCTCGCCACTCCCATACGTCAGGTCTCTACCCTTCAAAACAGCTCGCCCAGCTCCAAGAAGGAATGCACCTTCTAAGAAATGAGGCCGCTTATAAAAATCCACATAAATACCTACATGTTGCCGACGTGAATATTTGATATCGTATCAGTTAGTCCCATACATTCTGGTTGGTTGAGGTATGAATCCAAGTAGAATGTAACATGGGTTACTTCGGAAGTCAAACAGTCATGCCTTTTGAAAAAAGCACGGTACCCTTAGCCACCACTTCTCATTTAAGATCATTAAATGCGCCTCTGCATCATGTTGGACACGCGTCGCCAGCTCCTTTCCTCGTAATATATTTAATCCCGTGGTTACCATAAATGAAAGGCCCATAAAAACCCTACAAGCTTTTCCACCTATCAAAAACCTCTTTGTATTTTCAACCTTTCCGCCACCCAATACACCCAAATACCCTTTCATCTCCACTTATTCTCATTTACAAAAAACAAGAGCAAGAATCACGCCATTTTTTCGCTGCTTAAACTCCATGCAAGTTTCTGCAAAAAATCGCCAGACAAGCTCAATCCCCACCAAATCCGCCAATCAAAATGATGAGTAAGTCCCCCTAATCCCTTGTCTTAATAATAATTACTCCAATTTTCCTGTGAATTACTATTTTGCTGAGTGTGATTTGTCTGTCTTTTCCCCTCCCCATTAATTTGTTGACATGAATATAGCTCCACCTACCTCTGATTCTCAAAACCCTAATTCTCCAATTATAGATGCATCATCTGATACTGAATCAATGGAAATCCCTCTAAAATGTCGCAGTAGGAAAAGAAGCCCAACCTGCACCCCAACCTAGTTTGACCGATGAACTAGAGGGAGATATCCCTTGGAATGAACTCGAGTCTCAAACTAGAGCCTTATCTGAATAAATACCCGAAGGCATCCCCTTAGTAGAGTCTGAAATGCCTTCAACCTCCCAACCTGACTTCTTTTATACTAACCCAGTAACCGTAGTACCATCATTGGCTCAGGCCGACCTTCCTCCTCTTTCATGAGATACCATATAGCTGCGATGAACTATTGGGTACCCCCAGATCGGAGTAACCTTGAGGCATTTGAAGAAGCTCTTAATCTCCCAGAGATTGCCAAACCACTCTACCCCAATATTCTCCAAGCTAACCAAGGACATCCTCCTCTGAGTCATATAACACTCTTTGACGAACATTTGAAGTTAGGCTTCAGGTTCCCTGTACATCCCTTCTTGATAGCCATGTCAGTGAAATATAAGGTCGCACTTTTGCAAATGACTCCCAACTCAATTAGATTTCTAGTTGGATACATAATTCTATGCAAGTATTATAATGTAGAGCCCAATGTAGTTTTTTTTTTTTTTTTTTCTATTTTTGCTTCCAAATAAAGAACCAAAAAGGTTCCTTTTACCTTTCCTCGCGCCCTAAAAAGTGCTTTTTGCTAAAACCCCTCATCAAAAGTTCATGAATGGCGAGTTAATTTCTTTTTTAAACATAATACCGAAGCTCGACCCTTTTTTATAGACATTCTAGAAGGTACCCGAAACAATCGTTCTTATTATATCTATTCTAGAAAGCTGTTTTTGTACTAATGAAAAATAGGACAGTAGTTTTTATTACACAACACACTTTGATTGAAATTTTCATTGGAAAATAGCACATGCCGCACGTACCTCCTTATTTGTTATCAACATCCCATTTTGAAAGTTAACTAGCCTAGGTGGAAATAATAATAATAATAATAATAATAATAATAATAATAATAATAATAATAATAATAACAACAACAACAACAACAATAATGTCATTAATAATAATATTATTAAAATTAATAAATTAATAAATAAAACACTTTGGTTTGGGGAGAAGTAAACATCTCATCTGGTACCCTTAATATAACATTTGATAGCACATTTCTCTTACTATAACCGCTCGCTATCACATCTCTGCAGTTTAGTGCTTGTCAGCACATTTGATCAATTAATTGATGTCGCTTGAATGTTATCGATAATATAATATTATATGATATGGATTGGTTTACTACTCCACCATATAATTTTTTTAAATCTATTTTCATGTGTATAAACAATTTCTGAATCAAAATAACTATTAAAAGAACTCATACCAAGTTCGTTGTTTACAAGCTTTCATAAATTGTTTCTACAACTTGATAAATAAAACATATACACTCGTGCACTTGCATCTACCAATCAAGGGTTTTTTTTTGCAGTCCATTTTCCAAAAAAGGTCAATGATATTTTTCAATATCAAAACACCTACACTAAGTTGGTAAAATTATCAAAAAAGGTACAACATTATCACGATCGGGCTTTTATGCTAACATGGCGTGATTCAATAATTTCTTACTATTTGTCAATAACTTTGAACATTAAATTGAAGGGAAAAAAATAGGAAATAAATTCATTTTGACCCATTATATTGGCCACATTCAAAAAAAGGTACGTGACATTGACCATCGTCAAACAACGTCTACTAAGTTGGCCAATTGATCAAAAATAATCGTCTAAAAAGGTGATTTCCCATCAATCATGCCTTTTTGACTTATCTCGTTATTTTCTCATCTTTCCTGAAACTGGTAAATTTGATTACGTTTCTTGGACATGTGACTATTATCCTTTATTTGGATTCTAATGAAATAATTATGTATACATATATAAAAAAGGTGATATATATGAGTTTACTGTAGCCATATGGAAGTAATCATAAGTGGGTTTGCCTTTGAACCCGCTCCAACATATATAAAGTCTTTAGTTCATTTATTGAAAGGGAGACTACTATGTGTGCAAAAAGTATGACTAGAATGGTTTCAGTTATGCCTCATTTCGTGGAAGGTAATTAAGTTATTTTTCATTCCAATTGTTAGATATTAAATTGTGAAGTTTTAGAATCATCAAGCGTTATCATAAATTGCAACATTATTACTTGGCATACACTTAGATCACAACTCAAATGAATTGAGTTTTCAAAAGTTTTATGTCGTAAATTACCACATTTAGTCTGATTATTTGCAATGATACCAAGTTATTGCTTTCTGGTGATTTCTTACCGATTCGACGCAATCATCATTGTGAAAACATGTGAGGTCTAGAATAAGAATCCCATTCATCGACATTTAATGTGCTGTGTTATTTATTCCAAAATGCATTAATTATATCACCAGTCACATTAAGATATTGATTCTTTTGATCACTGAACATCGTTAATATTTCAAATAAGTTATAGTTAATGTGATATAGCTGAGACTTGAATGGTAGAGTTTATGGAATTATGAATAGTATAAAACATCTCCTATTAAGGTATGATCAATTAACTTCCTCATGGATCATGTATTGTTTAATAGCATGATAGCTGCATCTTATTTAAATTAATATTATTTTACCTTATTTAACATTTCAACCGATGTGTATATTATCACAAGTTAATTAAATCTAGTTGTCAAATAAATATACTCAACTAATAAATAACTTCATCTCAGTAATCAATTCACTTCACAAATACAATAACCTCATCTCAATACCCAATTCACTTGCACAAAATCCTTTGAAGATCTAACTAGTTTTGCCAATTCTTAGAGATGAGTCCCACCTCCAAAGAACTAATGCAAAGTGTGTGTGTGTGTATGTGTGTATGTGTGTACACACACATGTTATGTGTGTATTGTTGTGCTTAGACTTCATTAAAATGGCTACGAGTTGCAATTTGTTGTGCGAATAATATTTTGTTAGTAATACCTTGGTGTTTTTTTTTTTATTTATACTTAGAAATGATTTACAAATAAATATTATCTACCTACGTGATTCTATTTTTATAACCATCACATATTTGAAGAATGTTGGAACCATAGATCTAATACAATTCTTTTCTAAAAAATGAAAGATACAACGAGATATAATCAAAATAGTTAAATTTTTTTGTCATATTCCATGTTGATTGATTTCACACATTTTCATAAAAGTCTTTCATTATCATTATTTTTGTTTAATTGTATATGAATTTTTATATTTTAGATCCCTGCGTACTCTTTAACAAACAAACATAATGATACTTCTTTTGTGTTTCTTATAGTTATACATAAGTACGAACTCAACCCTACTACATATAATATATAATTATTTTTAAGATTACATTTCTCAAATACAACACATTCAGAATTGAGTATAAAAATGTCAGAGTTAAAAATAGTATATAAACTATATAATTAAAAATTCAACTATAATTCCGAATAGATATTGTTCTTGATTGCGGACATAAGATAGATTTCCCAAACATGAGAACCTAAAGACTTTTGGCATAATCGATAAAATGTATTTGGAATTAAATTAGTTTCCTAAGTCTTTGAAATTGTATGTAAAATTGCCAAGTTCTATGGCAAACTTATGGGAATGAGTGTTTTATGAAAATCATCTAGATCTGTCGACTTTGTCATGTTTTTATAATTTTTCACGATTGTGCATATATATTTTTTTCCAACTTTCTCTACTTCACCCATGTCAAATCTCAATTATTGGGCTTAATTCTACTTTTCATATTAAACAGTGGACTAGAAATGTTTAAGGATATATACTTTTAAGTACGAGAATATATGATGTTAATCTGCTGGGTCTTCTAATTTAGTACACATTTGATTTTAATTATTTTTCCCAAATGGTAAATTTGAAGATTAATTTTTAATGGATTCACGGTACAAATCTTGTCGTCTACTTCATACTAGATATTTCATATTTATGTATATTTATAATTTGAATTTATATCAGCTTGTACCTCTCTTGACTATGAAAATAATAAAATAAATAATCATAAGATAACTAGTAAACTACTTTGGTAGTTCTACATCAATTCTTTTTTCTACATGCTTCCAACCAAACAATAACTTTATTTGTTTTTTCTATATATTTTCATTTGGTGTGATTTCCTTTCATAGGTTTTTGAGCTTATCCGAAGTTGTATCATTTTAAAATGGTCTGATAGCTTTTGGCAAGGGATGATTTTCAAAACATGTCAGAACCATGATTTGCCGAAGAATGAATTGAATCAATTGTGAAGCATAAATTTGCAGACATTGTGTCACAAATAGTTGTCACAAAGACCACAAGGTACTCACAATATACCATCACGTCTACCATAATGCAGTTCCTATTAGTGACATGGATATTCACATCGATTGCGACAATATACAGGTATGTGATTAGCGTAGATTTCTCCTTTTTAGTTTTTTTCTATTTATTTTTGGTATAAGTTGGATGATTTAAGATTAATTCTGTATTTTTATATTTCCAGCTTATTCTACCGTATTTTGATCATAATTGATAATATAGGTGATTATTCGTTGTTTTTCACCTTACAACTAAGTAACCGAAAGAGTTCAACGCATAAATGGATGAAGTTTGATGTTCGAGAGTCGAGAACGAGCTTTCCGGTGAAAGAGTAGATGAAAGATCGAGAGAATGAGACGTGCAGCGAACCTGCGTCGGTCGACGCAGGCGTCGATGCTACATCGACGCGACCCATGCCCGCGACAGTCGACACTCCATCGATGCCAAGCCGATGCAACTCTCTGAAGCATCGATCTAAGGGTGCGTCCGTCGACGCTCAAGTCTTTGTAACTCTCTATAGTGTAGATCCTAGGTGCGTTGATCGATGCCACTGCCCAGTCAACGCAAGCGCGCCAGACGCATTGACGCCGAGCCCCTGCTCGCGTCGGTCGATGCGACGTCGACGTGGCTGCCCAGAAATGCATTTTTAGGGTTTCTTATGCGCCAAGACATGCTATATCTATAAATACCCTTCATATTTCAGATTTTTAAAAGACACACGCAATCCTAGGATATTTGGGCTTAGAATAAACATATTTACACATCTTATAACAAGATTTGAAGACCAAGATCAAGTATCGAAGAACGACGAGTCCGGGGCTTCAATTTCACGTTCGGGATTCAGTTTTCGCCTAAGATCAACGTTTAACTCCGGAATAGCTGGAGATTTTCATTGCTTTTAATAGTTCCAATAAGTATTCTAAACTCTTAGTTAATTTTCTAGTTAATTGCTTAGTTAATTTCTTAGCTAATTCTAGATTAAATAATTAGTTCTTAATTTATTTCATGCTTGAATTTATTTTGGATATTGGATTTATATAGCTTATTTAGGCGATTTGATTTATGCTTAATTCTCCATCTTAGATTCGTATGACACAATTGCTTCATGGTAGTTTCTTATATTCATGCTTTTAGATTCGTTGCTATTAATTCCTAGTTCTTAAGTTCGAGTAGTTTAATTGTTGCTCTTAGTTGGTAATCTAGTTTAAGATAATTAGTTCAATTAGTTTTAAATTAAATATTGCTTTAGTTTTAATGATCAAATCAATTCTTTAAAAAAAAACCCCCGATGCACATGTATTTATATTATTTATCTAATTAAGAAAAACGTCCAAGATACCGAATAGTTGTCCTCGAGAGAATCGACTTGAGTCAAACTCACCACCCTACAAGTTCCTCGTACTCTTGCGAGCAAACTTACGTGTTTTTAAATTGAATAACTTAAAAGGGGTGCACAAAAGTTTGGATCAGTATGAAACTTTCTCTAGTAACAGACATATAAAAATATTTACAACTTAATAATGTTTAATTAGAAAAATGAAGTGAAGATATCACTTGTGATAGAATGTCCATACTATTGCATGATTAGATTATGTTGTCTTTGCCTCAATTAAACTTTCTATTGCATGATAAGATGAATAATATATACTTACTTATATTTTAGCAATTAACTTTCCAAATGCACAAATAAATCACAATGTGTTACTTAATGCAGTCGTATAAAGGCAATAAGAATGGGTTGTGTCTTTAAACCCATTCTCTCATATTAGCTCAGGCGTACACATTGAAGGCGACGTAGCTTGCTATGTATGCAAGAGAAAGCTAACTGATCCAGACCACTTTCGCTTTTGCTCTATTACATGCAAGGTATATAACCTAGTTTTCATTCCTCCAACTAGATATTTGTGACCTACAGAATCATAGAATCTCAAGGTACTAGTCAGATAAAAGTGTACATAATTTACTTAGGGAAAAATATCTTTCGCAACCTGTACTATAGGCGTTTTCACACTTTGCAATCAAATATTTTTTTCGTTGTCAATTGCAACCTGTACTACAGTTTTGCAACCGGGTAAAAAATTATATGCATCCTGTACTATATGCGTTTATTGAGTTTGCATCCTAACATTTTTTTTTGTAATTTAATGCATCCTGTACTATACAAAATTTTGAAAGTGCATCCTATACTGTACAAAATTTATAAAAAAAAAATATATATATTTTTTTTTATTATTTATTTCTTGTGAGAAAATATGTCGGAACTAGTTTTATTAAATAAATAAAATTTATTATTTATTAAATAATAAATTTGGTGAGTTTGCATATTTAATAAAATATGCCGGAACTAGTTTTAAATAAATAATAAATTCGCCGGAACTCACCTAAAGTATACGGATTTGAAAATATGCAACCTCACTCGCGAGACTAGGTGAGTTCTGGTGAGTTGAGGCGAGTAGGCTGGTCGGAGGATGCACTTTCAGAATTTTGTGAAGTACATGATGCATTAAATTACAAAAAAAAAAATATATTAGGATGCAAACCCAAAAAACACGTGTAGTACAGGATGGTTATAATCTTCTTCCCTTTGCAACCTAAAGTTTTTTTTTTTCATGCTCAAGGTTGCAAAATTATAGTACAGGTTGCAATTGACAATGAAAAAATATTTGTTTGCAAATCGTGAAAACGCATATAGTACAGGTTGCAAAAAATATTCTCCCCATTTACTTATCATAATTGGATCATCAAAAAGTACAACATAATTTTGCACAATAAATGAACAACAACAACAAAAAACACTTAATTGCAAAATTGATTTGGGAACTATATTTTTCAAGATTCTTTTATCATGTAATTATATTATGTATATATATTTTGCAATGATATCATGTTATTGCTTTCTGGTGATTTCTTACTGATTCGACACAATCAACATTGTGAAAGATGTGGGAGTCTAGAAGAATCCCATTCATCGATATTTAATGGACTGGGTTATTTATTCTCAAATGCATTAAGATATTGATTTTTTAGATCATAAACACCGTTAATATTTCAAATCAAATATAGTTAAAGTCGATTAAGCTGAAACTAGCATGGTAGAGTTAACAGAATTATGAATAGTATAAAACATCTCCTATCAGCATCTCCTATTAAGTATTTATCAATTAACTTCCTCATGGATTATGTATTATTTAATAGCATGTTGGCCTCATCTTATTTAAATCAAATAAAGAATGGGTTTTATGCGATCTAATTATAAATAATTCATACATCTTAATTGTATGTCTAATCGATTAAGATATTGAGTATAACACTTTTTCTTAATGAAAAGATGAACCAAGAGTTTACATAATAGTAATGGCACCGTAAAGAACCTATGGTAGAAACTATTAATGATATTCACAATGGCTATCCCTTTTATTTTGATTTTGGAAAAAGTAATGAAATAAAAACGTATAAGTCCCCACAAACAAACCAACTATACCACCTATATTTAGATTCTCAAAACATACATCGTCCATATCCCTTTTTGAAGTATTATATAATTTAAGAAAATAAGAGAACAATCGTTTCAATTCTTAGCTTATCCTATAGAGATATCTTACTCTTTGTTCATTTAATACAGTATTTTTAACCTTTTATTTCTATCAATTTATTGTTTAGCTTATAATATTATGTGTTTGTGTGTTACACATGTCATGACTAGTTTATTAATATTATCTTGAAAGATGCATGTACCATTAAGTATTTTCATTATTTTCTGTAGTATGATAAAATGGATTAAATTTACATTCTTTGTATTCAATCCAATCTAATATTTTTATTACCGAAATCAAAGTATTTTCATGTATATACAAAATAATCTACACAACCCAACTATAAAAGACAAGTATATAAGCATAATCCTTAAATCAATAGTAACAATAATGATTATTTTGTATATGTCATGTTATATTTTAGTTTCCCTGCGTACTCTTTAACAAACAAACATAATATTACTTACTTCTTTTGTGTTTTTTATAGTTACTTGTAAGTACATACTGAACTCTACTATATATAATATTTTATTAATTTTCAGATTACATTTATCAACGACAACACATCGAGAATTAAGTATAAAACTGTCCTCGTTGAAAATAGTTTACAAACCTAGTTAGTTAATAATGCTTGCAGCTAGATAATCCAATTAGATATTGTCCTTGATTGCGGACATGATATAGATTTCTTAAACTTGAGAACCTACACCATTTCAGCATGATCGATATGGGAAAACGTATTTAAAATTAAATAATTTCCTAAGTCTTTGAAATCGTATGTACACTTGGCAAATTCTATGGCAACTTTCATGGGAACGAGTGTTATATGCAAATCATTGAGGTCGGTAACTTTGTCATGCTTTATAACTTCTCACGATTGTGCAAATATATTAATATTCAACTTTCTCTACTTCACCCATGCCAATCTCAATTATTGTGCTTAATTCTCCTTTACATATTGCATAATGGACTAGAAATGTTTAAGAATATCTACTATTAAATATGAGAATACATGATGTTAATTTATTGGGATTTCTAATTTAGTACACATTTGATTTTAATTATTTTTCCCAAATGGTAAATTTGAAGATTATTTTTTTACTAGATTCACGGTACAAATTTTGTCCTCTACCTCATACCGACATTCAAGAAGATTTTATCATGGGTTCTATTTCATATTTATGTGTATTTATAATTTGAATCTATCTCAGATCATACGTCCCTTGACTATGAAAATAATAAAATAATAATCATAAGATAACAAGTAAACTACTTTGATAGTTCCACATCATGTCTTTTGTCTACATTCTTCCAACCAAATAATAACTTTATTATTATTTTTTGATATATTTACTTTGGTGTGATTTCCTTTCATAGGTTTATAATCTTATCCGAAGTCGCATCATTCCAAAATGGGTCGATAGCTTTTTGCAAAATATATCTTTTGAAAAATGTATGAGCCGTGATTTTCCAAAGAATGAATTCGATCGGTTTTGCATAACTTGTGAAGCATCAATTTGCAGACATTGTCACAAATAGTGGTCACAAAGACCACAAGGTACTCACAATATACCATCATGTCTACCAAAATGCGGTTCCTATTAGTGAGATGGATAATCACATCGATTGCGACAATATACAGGTATGAAACTTTCTCTAGTAATAGACATATACAAATATTTACAATTTAATAATATTTAATTAGAGAAATAATATGAAGATACCACTTATGATAGAATGTCCTTACTATTACATGACTAGATTATGTTGTCTTCGCCACAATTAAACTCTCTATTGCATGATAAGATGAAATAAAATATACCTACTTATATTCTAGGAATTAATATTTCACATACACAAATAAATCATAATGGCTACTTAATTTTAGTCATATAAATGCAATAAGAAACGGGTTGTGACTTTAAACCCATCCCCGCATATTGGCTCAGGCTTACACATTGAAGGCAACGGACCCTGCTATGTATGTAAGAGAAAGCTAATTGATCCAGACCGCTTTCGATTTTGCTCTATTACATGCAAGGTATATAGCCTAGTTTTCATTCCTCTAGCTAGAACTGTGACCCACAAAGTAATACAATTTCAAGGTACTAGCCAGATAAAAGTGTACATAATTTATTTATTATAAACTGGATCATCAAAAAGTATAACATAATTTTGCACAATAAATGGAAAAAAAAAAGTAATTGCAAAATTGATTTGGGAACTGTATTTTTCAAAATTTCTTTGTCATGTAATTATATTATGCATAGTGGGTTTTGTAATGATATCATGTTATAGCTTTCTGGTGATTTCTCACTGATTCAATGCAATTAGCGTTGTGAAAGACGTGCGAGGTCTAAATTAAGAATCCCATTCATCGACATTTAATGGACTAGGTTATTTATTCTAAAATGCATTAAGTATAATACCTTTCACATTAAGATATTGATTATTTTGACCATTCAACACTGTTAATATTTCAAATCAACTATAGTTAATGCCGATTAAGCTAAGACTAGAATGGTAGAGTTTACATAATTAAGAAGCGTATACAACATCTTCTATCAGCATCTCCTATTAAGGTATGATCAATTAACTTCCTCATGGATTATGTATTATTTAATAGCATGCTGGCCTCATCGTATTTAAATCAAATGAGAATGGGTTTTATGTAGTCTAATTACAAATAATTCATACATCTCAATTGTATGTCTAATCAAATAAGATATTGGGTATAAAACCTTTTCTTAATGAAAGGATGAACCAAGAATTTACATAATAGTAATGGCATTGTATAGAACCTATGGTAGAAACTATTAATGATATCAGAGTGTTTAGTTTCACCCCTGATTTAATTGATGAATTGTTTGGCACTGAGCCATATCGGGGTGATTCTACTGTGGATGATATGGATGATATGGATGAGGTTATTTCGTTTTTTTCTGGTGGTATGGTGCATACTTGGTTTGAACAGCTGCCGAGCACTAGGCTTTCTTCTCTCTACTCTATTTTGCACAAGGTGGCCATTTGAAACTGGGTTCCCTCCAAGAATACTACATGTGTTACTCGGCCTCAGGTCCAATTTTTGATCAATGTTGGTTTGTAATGTTGGGTTGATGACTTAATAACAGGGGGAGTTTACTAACTTATGGGGAGTTAGTTGTTTTCGTTTGATTTTGTCTTTGCATCTTAGTATTTTGTCCATAAAGGCAAAAGGAGGAGATTGCTGAGGAATTTATTCTTGGCAATAATTTTTGTTATTTGCCTTTATTAGGTATAAAATTAATTAGGAACTCTAGATTGTGTTTCCTAGTATATTTATAGGACTTTATTTTCCTAGATTGTGTCTAGATTTTAGTATGCTTATTTACCAAGTTTAGAATTCTAGGATTGTCTATTTAAGACAAGGGATTACTAAGCTTGGTAACATGTTTGTAAAATTAGAAGGTCTATGGTTTAGAAAAATAAGTCTCAGATTTATGATGTTGTTAATAAATGTTTACCAACATCAGTTAACAACATCGACCGGAGTAAATTAAATTTATGCAGCGGAAATAAAATACGAGAACACGATTAAACAAATTCAGTTCACAAGTAAAAGTACTTGTGAACTTGGGTGTACAAACCCGAAAACTATATTACTTTCTCTTTAAGTTCAATACAAAATATAAAGTAATATATGAAAACTAAATATCAAGAAACTTGATACTAAATACTTGTTGCCGGAATGGCAAGATCTTCTTCGTCGGTCACGCAACTTCAAAGATCTTGTTTATCATGAACGTTGGCTCCAAGTAATTCTTCGTGTTCTTCTTTTCTTGCTCGTCTTGCGTCGTGCGTCGAGTCTTCAAGAAAACCGTGCGTCAATCCTCTAAAAATCCGTCCCAAGTATTAGGAGTTCTTATGTCTTAAATAGACAACCTAGAATCATAAACTTGCTAAAATCCTAAAACCAAATTCTAAACACAATCTAGGAATAATTAAAGTCTTGTACACAAACTAGGAAACATAATATACTCCTAAATCTAGTTTCCTAACTTATTTTGTGCCCAAGAAAGGCAAATAACAAAATAGGAATTATTGCCAAGAATAAATTCCTCAACAATGTTCTTGACGCACGGATTTCAAAAGCAGAGCACGACGCAAGACGCATGAGCAAGCGAAGAACACGAAGACTACTTGGAGCCATTGTTCGAGATCGACAAGCTATTTGAAGTTGCGTGACCAACGAAGAAAAGCTTGTTCAACCTAGGCGACAAGTATTTAGTATCATGTGTTTTGATACTTTAGTTTTCGTATATTACTTAATATCTTTGTATTGATCGAAAAACAAGAAAGTAATATAGTTTTCGGGTTTGTACACCCAAGTTCACAAGTACTTTTACTTGTGAACTAAATTTATTTTATCGTGTTCTTAAATTTTATTTTCGCTGCATATTTTTAATTTTACTCTGGTAGTCAATGTTGTTTAACATTGTTAACAATATCATAAAACTGAGACTTATTTTCAAAACCATAGACCTTCAAATATTACAGATTGTTTTATTAAAATCATTGAGATTGGTCGAATTTCTCATGTTTTATATTTTGTCTAGATTGTGCAAATATATCATTTTTCAACTTTCTCTGCTTGACCCATGTCAAATCTCGATTATTGGGCTTAATTCTACTTTTCATATTGAACTGTGGACTAGAGATGTTAATGAATATCTACTATCAAGTACGAGAACATATGGTGTTAATCTTTTGTGGTTTCTAATTTATTGTGATTCAAGGATATCTGCTATCAAGTAAGAGAATTCTTGAAAATTACTTTTATAGTTCTACATCATTCTTTTGTCTTCATGCTTCCAACCAAATAATAACTTTATTTATTTTATGATATATTTTCCTTTGGTGTGACTCCTTTTATAGGTTTATGATCGTATCTCAAATCGCATCATTCCAAAATGGGTCGATAGCTTTTTGCAAAAGATATTTTTTGAAAAATGTACGAGCCATGATTTGCCGAAGAATGAATTGAATCTATTCTTTGTGAAGCATCAATTTGGAGACATTGTGTCACAAATAGAGGTCACAAAGACCAAAAGGTACTCACATAATACCTTCATGTCTACCAAAATGCGGTTCCTATTAGTGAGATCGATATTATAATCGATTGCGATGATATACATGTGCGAGACTTTCTCTAGTAATAAATATATTCAATTACTTACAATTTATTAATGTTTAATTGGAAAAATTAACTGAAGATATCACTTATGATAGAATGTTCATACTATTACATAACTAGATTGTGTTGTCTATTCATAAATTGAACTCTCTATTTCGTGATAAGATTATAACATATACTTACTTATATTTTAGCAATTAACTTTTAAGATGCATAAATAAATCACAATGTATTACTAAATTGCACGTACAAATGCAATAAGAAGTGGGTAGTGTATTTAAACCCACTGCCGCATAATGGCTTCGCTTTACACATTGAAGGCGATGGAGCCTGCTATGTATGCAAAATAAAACTAATTGATCCAGACCGCTCTCGATTTTGCTCCATTACATGGAGGGTATATAACCTAGTTTAATTACTTCATCTAGATAATTGTTACCTGCAAAGTAATAGAATTTCAAGTTACTCATCAGATATAAGTGTACATAATTTAAGTATCATAAAATGGATCATCGAAAGGTTCAACATAATTTTGCACAATTAATGAACAAGAAAAACACAATTACAAAATTTATTTGGGAACTATATTGTTCAAAATTTTGTTCCTGTAAATATATAATGTTTATATATTTGCAATATTGATTTCTTAAGTTTCAATCTCCTGCAAATTCTCTCGCATAATTCCCAAGTTTGTGCAATATTTGTCTTGAATAATGTTTTTCTAACATTTCACTTTTCCGAAATGCCCTTAAGTATTAAACTACCGAAAAAAAATGAAGAAAATAAATGGTCCAAAATTTTTATTTTCAGTTAGGTCAAACCCGCCAAATCCCAAGAGTTACGAAATTAAAAGTGAAAATTCACCAATACAATACATGAATGCATATGGATATTAAATTATAGAAGAGGCAAGAAATCATAATTTAATAATATTGATGATATTAGTATTATTGTAACTTAAAAATAATCTATGTTCTTGTAATGATAATATAGTTACGACACACAGTATAATCATACTTATAAGAATAATATATGATAGAAATAGTATATTTTTGGTTAATGAAGCATAATTTGTCATAATAATTTCCATTTTCTTCGAACTAAATATGTATACACATGTTGTACAGGTGACAAACGAGAAATTACACGCTAATTGACGGTTTAATTCCGGTGATTTTATGTGCTTAATATTATCATATATGCTTATTTCTCGTATAATTGTTATTATGAGCAATCAAGCACCAATCGTATATTTCTTCTCTATTTTGCAGTATTTGGTGCAATATTTATCGAAGGATGTCTCACAAGGAAGTAGAGAAATGAGGATTGACGAATCAAGGAGAGAAAAATAAGAATTAGGATGGTGCGTCGATGACGCGTCGATGCCGAGGATGGACCGCGTCGGTCGACGCGATGTGCGGTATGACACCGAAAGCTTGGCTCGCGTCAGTCGACGCTACGTCGACGCTCATGTTCTAGAAGCATCGATGTCGACGCCAATGCAGTCGACGCTACGTCGACGCTCATGTCTGAAGCGTCGATGTTTGACGCCAATGCAGTCGATGCTACGTCGACGCTCATGTCTGAAGCATCAATGTCAACGTATGCAGGACGACGCAGGCAGGTGACTCGCATCGACGC
>BMAC01000618.1:232865-266518 GCA_014905375.1 Phtheirospermum japonicum | reverse complement strand
TCTGGAGGTAGAACTCATCTCTACTAACTTACAACACTAGTTAGGTCTTCTAAAGTTTTTGTGCAAGTGAATTGGGTGCTGAGATGTTGTTATATCCTTTAATGTGATTCCTTTCATAGGTTTATGATCTTATCTCAAATCGTATCATTCCAAAATGGGTCGATAGCTTTTTGCAAAAGATATTTTTTGAAAAATGTACGAGCCATGATTTTCCGAAGAATGAATTGAATCTATTCTGCATAACTTGTGAAGCATGAACTTGCAAACATTGTGTCACAAATAGTGGTCACAAAGACAAAAAGGTACTCACAGTATACCGTCACGTCTACCAAAATGCGGTTCCTATTAGTGAGATCGATATTCACATCGATTGCGATGATATACATGTACGGAACTTTCTCTAGTAATAAACATATTCAAGTACTTACAATTTAATAATGTTTAATTAGAAAAATGAACTGAAGATATCACTTATGATAGAATGTCCATACTATTGCATGACTATATTGTGTTGTATATGCATGAGATAAACTCTCTATTTCATGATAAGACTATAACATATAATTCCTTATATTTTAACAATTAACTTTTCACATGCACAAATAAATCACAATGTGTTACTTAATTGCAGTCGTGCAAATGCAATAAGAATTGGGTAGTGTCCTTAAACCCACTGCCGCATAATGGCTTCGCTTTATATTGAAGGCGATTGAGCCTGCTATGTATGCAAAAGAAAGCTAATTGATCCAGACCCCTCACGATTTCGCTCCATTACATGGAAGGTATATAACCTAGTCTAATTACTTCAGCTAGATAATTGTTACCTACAAAGTAGTAGAATTTCAAGTTACTAATGAGATATAAGTGTACATAATTTAATATCATACACTGGATCATCGAAAAGTACAACATAATGTTGCACACTGAATGAACAAGAAAAAGAAATAATTACAAAATTGATTTGGGAACTATATTGTTCAAGATATTTTGTTCCAGTAATTATATAATGTTTATATATTTTCAATATTTATTTCTTAAAATTCAATCTCCTGCAATTTCGCTTGTATAATTGCCAAGTTTGTGCAGTATTTGTCTTGAATAATTTTTTTTCTAACATTTCACTTTTCCAAAATGCTCTTCAGTATTAAACTACCTAAAAAAATGAAGAAAATAAATGGACCAAAATTTCTTTTTTCAGTTAGGTCAAACCTGCCTAATCCCAAGAGTTACGAAATTAAAAGTGAAATTTCGCCAATACAATACATGAATGCATATGGTTATTGAATTTTAAATGAGTCAAGAAATGATAATTAAATAATATTGATGAAATTAGTATCATTGTAACTTAAAAAAAATCTATGTTTTGTAATGATAACATAACTACGACACACAATATAATCATAATTATAAGAATAATATATGATAGAAATAGTATATTTTTGGTTAATTAAGCATAATTTGTCATGATAATTTCCATTTTCTTCGAATTAAATATGTATACACATATTTTACAGGTTCAAGGAGTTCTTAGAACGTGCACGATCCAGATTCATGAACAACCAGATGTTGGGACATCAGAACTGAGAGACGTGGCTCAGCATCACGAGAACCCGACAAATCTAATTGTCAAGAAAATAAACTCAACTATATATAACCTACCTCAATAATGAATTCACTTCGTAAATACAATAACATCATCTCATCACCCAATTCACTTGCACAAAAACTTTTGAAGACCTAACTAGTGTTGTAAATTATTAGAGATGAGTTCAACCTCCAAAGAAGTAATGAAAAAGGTATTTACACACACACACACACACATATATATGTTATGTGTGTATTATTGTGCTTAAACTTCATTGAAATTGCTGCAAGTCGCATTTAGTTGTGCAAATAATATTTCATTAATAAAAGCTTGACGTTTCCTTTTGTGATTTATACTTTAGAAATAGTTTAAAAATAAATATTATTTACTCATGTGATTATATTTTTATAACCATCGCCACATATTATGAATGTTAGAACTATAGATCTGATACAAAAAAAAGAATGATACAATGAGAAAAAATCAAAGTATTTAACAATTTTTTTGTCATTATTCCATGTTTATTGCTTTCGTAACTTTCCATACAAATCTTCAATTGTCTATTGTTTTTTATTTTTTTTATTCTGTACATGTCTTGATATATTTTAGGTACCGTGCGTACTGTTTAACAAACAAACATAATAATACTTACTTCTTTTGTATTTCTTATAGTTACACGTAAGTATGTACTAAAATCTATAATCTATAATATTTTATTAATTTTCATATCAAAGACAATATATCGAGAATTAAGTATAAAAATGTCGGAATTGAAAATAGTTTATAAACCCAATTAGGTAATAACACATTCAACTAGACATCCCAAACCGATATTGGCCTTGACTGCGGACAAAAGATAGGTTTCCCAAACTTGAGAAACTACAAACTTTTTGCATGATGGATATGGAAAATTTATAAGAAATATAATGAGTTTCCTAAGTCTTTGAAATCATATGTACAATTGGCAAATTTTATGGCAACTTTCATGGTAATGATTGTTTTATTAGAATCCTTGAGATTGGTCGAATTTGTCATGTTTGTATTTTGTCGAGATTGTGCAAATATATCCTTTTTCAATTTTCTCTGCTTGACCCATGTCAAATCTCAATTATTGGGCTTAATTCTCCTTTTCATATTGCACAATGGACTAGAAATGTTAAAGGATATCTACTATCAAATACGAGAATACATGAAGTTACTCTTTTGTGTTTTCTAATTTATTGTGATTTAAGGATATCAACTATCAAGTAAGAGAATTCTAGTAAATTACTTTTATAGTTCTACATCAATTCTTTTGTCTTTATGCTTCCAACCAAATTATAACTTTATTTATTTTTTGATATATTTACCTTTGGTGTGATTTCCTTTCATAGGTTTATGATCTTATCTGAAATATTATCATTCCAAAATGGGTCGATAGCTTTTTGCAAAAGATATTTTTTGAAAAATGCACGAGCCATGATTTGCCGAAGAATGAATTGAATCGATTTTGCATAACTTGTGAAACATCAATTTGCAGACATTGTGTCACAAATAGTGATCACAAAGACCAAAAGGTACTCACAATATACCTTCACGTCTACCAAAATGCGGTTCCTATTAGTGAGATCGATATTATCATCGGTTGCATTGATAAACAGGTACGAGACTTTCTCTAGTAATAAATATATTCAAATGCTTACAATTTCTTTTTATGAGGTGTTGCAACAACTAAGGAGTACATGCGTCTATTATTGAATTGACCTGATAGTACCCGTTTTTAATTTGAAAAAGAAAACAACAAGTCCAAGGCAATAAAATAGGAAAAATATCACTTATGATAGAATGCCCATACTATTGCATGACTAGATTGCGTTGTCTATGCATCAATTAAACTCTCTATTTCGTGATAAGATTATAACATATACTTACTTATATTTTAGCAATTAACTTTTTATATGCACAAATAAATCACAATGTGTTACTTAATTGTAGTCGTACAAATGCAATAAGAAGTGGGTATTGTCTTTAAACCCATTGCCGTATAATGGCTTCGCTTTACACTTTGAAGGTGATGAAGCCGGCTATGTATGCAGAAGAAAGATAATTGATCTAGTGCGCTCTCAATTTTGCTCCATTACATGGAAGGTAAATAACTTATTTTAATTACTTCACCTATATAATTGTTACCTACAAAGTAATAGAATTTCAAGTTACTAATCAGATATAAGTGTACATAATTTATGTATCATAAACTGGATCATCGAAAAGTTCAACATAATTTTGCACACTGAATGAACAAGAAAAAAGACACAATTAAAAAATTGATTTGGGAACTATATTGTTCAAAATATTTTGTTCCTGTAATTATATAATGTTTATATATTTGCAATATTAATTTCTTAAGTTTCAATCTCCTACAATTTCGCTCGTATAATTGCCAAGTTTGTGTAGTATTTGACTTGAATAATGTTTTTCTAACATTTCACTTTTCCAAAATGCCCTTAAGTATTAAACTACCGAATAAAACGAAGAAATCAAATGGACCAAAATTTCTATTTTCAGTTAGGTCAAACCTTAAAAATCCCAAAAGTTACAAAATTAAAATGAAATTTCGCCAATACAATACATGAATGCATATGGTTATTGAATTTTAGAAAGAGGCAAGAAATGATAATTTAATAATATTGAAGAAATTAGTATCATTGTGACTTAAAAGTAATCTATGTTTTTGTACTGATAATGTAACTATGACCCACAGTATAATCATACTTATAAAAACAACGTATGATAGAAATAGTATATTTTTGGTTAATGAAGCATAATTTGTCATAATAATTTCCATTTTCTTCGAACTAAATGTGTATGCACATGTTGTACAGGTTCAAGGAGTTCTTCGAACGTGCACGGTCAACATTACTGAACAAATAGATGTTGGGACATCGCAAATGAGAGACGAGACTCAGCATTGTGAGAACCCGTCAAAGCACGAGCGAAGCAGAAAAGGTGTGCCTCATAAGGGTCCATTTTTTAATTACGCTTGATGGAGATTTATTATTTCCATAATGATGGAATATTCAAACCTATATCACCGTTGAATTTTTATAATATCTTTATTTTTTAAATTCGTGCAATTAATCCTTTTTTGACTTGAATTATGCAATTTTACCGGAACTATTGACTATGAAAGATGGAGCTTGCTATGTATGCAGAAGAAATATAATTGATCTAGTGCGCTCTCGATTTGCTCCATTACATGGAATTTATATAACCTAGTTTAATTACTTCAGCTAGATAACTGTTTCCTACAAAGTAATAGAATTTCAAGTTGTTAATCAGATATAAGTGTACATAATTTAAGTATCATAAACTGGATCATCAAAAAGTACAACATAATTTTGCACACAGAATGAACAAAAAAAAAAAAAGACATAATTACAAAAATGATTTGGGAACTATATTGTTCAAAATATTTTTTTTCCTTTAATTATATAATGTTTATATATTTGCAATATTGATTTATTAAGTTTTAACCTCCTGCAATTTCGCTCGTATAATTGCCAAGTTTGTGCAGTATTTGTCTTGAATAATTTTTTTCTAACATTTCACTTTTCCAAAATGCCCTTAAGTATTAAACTGCCGAAAAAAATGAAGAAAATAAATGGACCAAAATTTCTATTTTAAGTTAGGTCAAACCTCCCAAATCCCAAGAGTTACGAAATTAAAAGTGAAATTTTGCCAATACAATACATGAATGCATATGGTTATTGAATTTTAGAAGAGGCAAGAAATGATAATTTAATAATATTGATGAAATTATTATCATTGTAACTTAAAAATAATCTATGTTTTTGTAATGATAATATAACTACGACACACAGTATTATCATACTTATAAGAATAATATATGATAGAAATATTATATTTTTTGTTAATGAAGTATAATTTGTCATAAAAATTTTCATTTCCTTCGAACTAAATATGTATACACATGTTGTACAGGTTCAAGGAGTTCTTGGAATGTGCACGACCCAGAATCCTGAACAACCGGATGTTGGGACATCGCAATTGAGAGACGTGGCTCAGCATCGTGAGAACCCGCCAAAGCGTGAGCGAAGTAGAAAAGGTGTTCCTCATAGGGCTCCCTTTTCCTATTTACGATTGATTGATATTTATCATTTCCGTAATGATGGAATATTGAAAACTATATCACCGTTGAAATTTAATAATAGATTTTTTTTTTTGGCAATTAATCCTTTTTTGACCTGAATTATGCAATTTTACTGGAACTATTGACTATAAATGATGGGTTGCTAGCTTCTCCAATATTAACACGCCAAATCAACTATATTTACATATAGATTTTCTAAATTTAAATGCTTGGGTGACAAATGTTTTGGCCAAAATCAACAAAGTTCTCCCATCTTTTTAGTGTAAACAATATTCAAGGCGAAGGCCAAGGCACATATAATTATACAAAATTTCATAATTTATAGCTAGTCATAAAATATTGTTGTCGGCAAGTGATTTTGGTCCCATAGATTAAAAATAGTCTCATAAAATTCAATTTGTTGCAAAAATGGTACTGACTATATTTATTTCTTGTGCATGTGATTCCTTATATTATGGTTTTAGCGCAGATGACAAGATTTAAATTTTTTTGTGTCTTAGGCCTGATTAAAAATGTGCATTTATGATTAATTGTAATCAGTAGGACCAAAAAAGTTAGAGTGCCCAATCTTAATGGACCAAAATCAATATGTTTCTATTTACATGTTCAATATATTTAAGTGGGTTTGTTTCTTTGATAGTGAAGGAAAATGTTGATTTTAAGCATGACAAATGACTAAAAAACGTGATGCTTATCTCTTTGAACTCAAAACTTATTAATATATATTTATTAGTCCATTAAATTAATTTTTGTGCACATTCATCAGAAAAATAGAAAATTAGGACAATAGTTTTTATTACTTAGCACAATTTGGACACTTTTAATCGGCTATTGCAATTTTCATTGGAAAATCGCACATGCCGCACGTGATCCCTTATTAGATAATGCCATTTTGGGAGTTAACTGACATAGTTTGAAATAATAATAATAATAATAATAATAATAATAATAATAATAATAATAATAATAATAATAATAATAATCATTTTTATTGTAATTTTAAAAAGTATTAAATAAATAAATAAAATAATTTGGTTTGGGGAGAAGTAAAAATCTCATACAGTACCCTTAATATAACTTTGATAGCACACATGTCTTACTATAATTGCTCTCTAGCACATCTTAGTGTTTGTAAGCACATTTGTTCAGTTAATTGATGTAGCTTTAATATTATCGATAATATAATAATATATGATATGGATTGCCTTACTACTCAACTATATAAATCTTCTAAACCTAGTTTCACATGTATGAGTAATTCCTGGATCAAAAGGACTTTTAAAAGAACTCATACCAAGTACATTGTTTATAAGCTTTCATAAATCATTTCTAAAATTTATTAAATAAAATATATACACTCGTGAATGTGCATCTACCAATCATGTCTTTTTTACTTATCTTGCTATTTTCTAACCTCTATGTGAACCCGGTAAGTTGGATTACGTTTTTTGGGGGAGTGTCCTTTATTGGAATTTCAATGAAATATTTATGTATATATTTTAAAAAAAAGTTAATATATGTGAGTTGATTGTACCTTATGAACGTAATTATAAGTGGGTTTGGCTTTTGAATCCGCTCAAACATATATAAAGAATCTAGTCCACGTAGTGAAGGAGATGGAGGCTATTATGGGTGTAAAAGTATGCCCAGAATGGTTTCAGTTTTGCCTCATCGTGTGGAGGGTAATTAATTTATTTTTCATTCCAATTTTAAATATTAAATCGTGAATTTCTAGAATCATCAGGCGATAATCATAAATTGCAACATTATTATTTGGCACACACTTAGATCACAACTCAAATGAATAAAATTACTAAATTTAGTTTGATTGTTTGCAATGATATAATGTTATTGCTTTCTGGTGATTTCTTACTGCTTCGACGCAATCAGTATGGTGAAAGACTTGTGAGTTCTAGAATAAGAATCCCATTCATCGACATTTAATGGATTGGGTTATTTATTCTAAAATGCATTAATTATATCACCTTTGACATTAAGACATTGGTTCTTTCGATCACTAAACACCATTGACATTTCAAATCAATCATAGTTAATGTCGATTAAGCTGAAACTTGCATGGTAGAATTTACTGAATTATGAATACTATAAAACATCTCCTACCAGATTCTTCTATTAAGGTATGATCAATTAACTTCCTCATGGATGATGCACTATTTAATAGCATGTTGGCCGCATCTTATTTAAATCAAATAAATAATAGGGTTTATGAGATCTAATTATAGATAAACTCATACATCTTAATTGGATGTCTAATTGAAAAAGATATTGGGTACAAACCTTTTTCATAACGAAAAGATAAACCAAGAGTTTACATAATAGTAATGGCATCGTAAAGAACCTACAATAGAAACTATTAATGATATTTATAATGGCTATTCTTTTTATTTTTATTATGGAAAAATCAATGAAATAGAAACGTACAAATGTTCACAAACAAACCAACCATATCGCCTATATTCACATTCTCAATACATGTTGCATCTGAACCTCTTTCGGAAGTATTATATAATTTAAGAAAATAATGGAACAATCCTTGCATTTATCTTATCATATACTTTAGAGATATCTTACACTTTTGTTCATTTAATATAGTAGGATTTTTAAACTTCTATTTCAATTAATATATCATTTAGATGATAATATTGTGTGTTTGTGTTGTTACCCATATCATGATGGCTAGTTCTTTAATATTATCTTGACAGATGCATGTGCCATTAAACATTTTCATTGTTTTATGACCCAACTTATAATTTTATTACCGAAATCAAAGTATTTTCATGAATATACTGTAACACCCCAATTTTTCATAGCGAAAACATAAGCGGAAGCATTCATAATTGATGAAAGTAATAAGGGGGACGTTACTTTAAATAAACACATTTGAATAATTTTTAAAATAAACAAATTAAGACAAATAATTTGTATGAAATAATATAACATATCATTTTAAAGAAAATAAATACCTATAATATCATTTGAACATAACAAATAAAATAATAATTTTAATAAGGATAATAATAATAATAATAATAATAATAATAATAATAATAATAATAATAATAATAATAATAATATATGACATTTTGTAAATAACGCTCGAATAAAACCAACATGTATAAAATACGACTATTTGATCAAGTTTTGAAAATAGGAATATATAAACTTTTAATCATGTTTTATTATCGTCGCCACCACCACGCTTACGCTGCGCTTCACTTAACTTGAAAAATATTTGATGAAAAGGGATGAGTACACAACGACTAAGTGGAGATACCGTTTATAATTAATTTCTCAACATAATATAGAATCATAGTAAAACATGGGAATAATTGTTCTGTGCAGTACGGTGGGACAATCCCAAGGATCCAAAGATCCCAAACCTATTCACGGTCCTTGACCAATAATTGTTCTGTGCTGTAACGCGACTCTATGTATACATAGTCATTTGCCCGAAGGCCATAATTGTACAATTGTCATGTTCACAATAAACTATAACATATCGAGCAATTAATATGAACTTGAATTTTAAAAGATTTTGAGCTAAATATCCCCACCTAGATAATATGATACTTGTGAACTTGAAATATGCAGATGATCGTATTTGCAAATCATAAATGCTCCTACATGAAAACGTAATTTAACTTATTTTATGAAATATGACTTATAAAACTTAAAATATGAATAATTGAAAGAATTGATCAGTCAAACCTTCAAATCAAGTCAAATGGGTCGTTTTAGTAAAGTTTGGGGGAGATGAATTTGGGATTTGGATAAACTGGGGGCTCAATCGAAGAGGATTAAAATTTTTTAGGGATAATTGGTAATATTAAGAAGTTTGCTGGGTATGAAATTGGAGTTTCTGGTAAGTTGGGGGTTTAATTGAAAACAGGGCAAAGGTTGGAGCTTCAGTCCCATTTACTTTTCTTTTATCTTCCCCAAAATTCAGAAATATGCGAATTGAGAATCGACCGGAGCACCGACAACTCGACGGCGGTGGAGACGGCAAATCGGGCGGTGGGCAATCGGCGGAACTTTCCCTTCCTCGATCATCGCCGGCGGCTGGAAGTGCAGGTGGCTCGGTTGGTCACTGGGATGCGGGCCGTCCAATTTTCTCCCTTCGATTTCCAGCGAGCAGCGGCGCTGAAGTGCGCCCTCGGTGAGGCGGTGGCCAGAAGGTGCAGGCACCGCTCCGCCTCCTCCGAAAAGGACGACGGTGATGGACTGGATCGAAGTCGGGCGGCGGCGCTCGGCAGGCTCTAGCAGTTATGGCGTTCGGCGGTTTCTTTTTCCAAAATCTGTGTCCGGGGGTGGATCCTACTAAAACCAGCAGGTGACCTCTCCGCCTTCAATCGACGGCGGCGGCGGACTTGTGAAGGAAATAAACGCATGGTATTTTACAAATTGAGCTTAAAAATTAAAATATATACGTAATAAAAATTTGGGACGTTACATATACAAAATCATCAACACAACCCAACTATAAAAGTTAAGTAGATAGGCATAACACGTGATTATTTTGAGATCTTCAGAACCACTTTGCCCTTAAGGTTTGTTCAAAGGTTATCTTGTTGAGGTTGTTATATAAAATTTTGTACTTCTTTATTTAAGAGAGTTGTGGTCTTTGTAAGTTTGAAAATGGCTCAGATGTGTTCCCATTAAATCTATTAAATTGTAAAACCTTGAAATTTGTAAATGTAGATTTTGGTTATTGCTTCAAACTAGTTAAATTTTATTAGTGTGAGATATTAAATTCAATATCTCATAAATTTCTAAAACAAACTAGATATACCAATAATAGTCAAACTACCTTTAAGAGAACACTTAAATAGGAGAGAAAATATCAATTTTAGAATGGAATTTATTTGGAAATGCATGATATGCAATATAATATGCCAAAAATCAATATTTTCTTCCCTAATTTATCATTTTGATTTATTTACACTTTATCACAAATTATTTAAATCTAATTGTCAAGAAAATAATCTCAATTATAAATAACCTCATCTCAACAATCAATCCACTTCATAAATACAATAACATCATCTCAGCACCCAATTCACTTCACAAAAACTTTTGAAAACCTAACTAGTGTTGTAAATTATTAGAGATGAGTTCCACCTCCGAAGAAGTAATGAAAAAGGTATGTACACACACACACACATACGTGTATTATTTTTCTTAAACTTCATTAATATGGCTACGAGTCGCATTTACTTGTGCAAATAATATATTATTAATAAAACCTTGATGTTTCCTCTTGTGATTTAAACTTAGAAAGGGTTTACAAATAAATATTATCTACTCATGTGATTATATTTTTATAACCATCACTATATTTGAAGAATATTAGAACCATAGATCTAATACAGATTAATTTCTAAAAAAAGAAATATACAATGAGAAAAAATCGAAGTAGTTAAGAATATTTTTTTTGTCATATTCCATGTTGATTGCTTTCTTAACTTTTCATACAAATCTTTGATTATCGTGTATTTTTGTTATTTTGTACATCTCTTGATAAATTTTAGGTATCGTGGATACTAGTTACCAAACAAACATAATAATACTTACTTCTTTTATATTTTTTATAGTTACACGTAACTACGTACTAAAATCTATTACATATAATATTTTATTAATTTTCAGATTACATTTATCAAATGCAATACAACGAGAATTAAGTATAAAAATAGTCTATAAACCTAATTAGTTAATAACACATTCAACTAGATATTCCAAATCGATATTGCCCTTGACTGCCGGCATAAGAAAGACTTCCCAAACTTGAGAACCTACAGAATTTGGGCATGATCGATGTGGAGAAATGTATATGAAACATAATGAGTTTCCTAAGTCTTTGAAATCATATGTACAACTGGTAAATTTTATGGCAACTTTCATGGTAATGAGTGTTTTATGAAAATCCTTGAGATTGGTCGAATTTGTCAAGTTTTATATTTTATCAAGATTGTGCAAATATATCCTTTTTCGACTTTCTCTGCTTCACCCATGTCAAATTTTAATTATTGTGCTTAATTCTCCTTTTCATATTGAAATGTGGATTAGAAATGTTAAAGGATATCTACTATCTAGTGGGAGAATACATGATGTTAATCGGTTTTGTTTTCTAATCTAGTGTGATTTAAGGATATCTGCTATCAAGTAAGAAAATTATAGTAAACTACTTTCATAGTTCGACATCAATTCTTTTGTCTACATGCTTCCAACAAAATAATAACTTTATTTATTTTTTTGATATATTTTCCTTTGGTGTGTTTTCCTTTCATAGGTTTATGATCTTACTCGAAATCGCATCATTCCAAAATGGGTCAATAACTTTTTGCAAAAGATGGTTTTTGAAAGATGTATGATCCATGATTTGCCGAAGAATGAAATGAATCAATTCAGCATAACTTATGAAGCATCAATTTGCAGACATTGTGACACATGTAATTAGTATTCACAAAGACCACTAGGTACTCATAATATCATCATGTCTACCAAAATGCGGTTCCTATTTGAGATTGATATTTACATCGACTGCGACAATATACTAGGTATGAAACTTATTCTAATAATAAACATATACAAATTTTTACAATTTATTAATGTTTAATTAGAAATATGAATTGAAGATATCACTTATTACAAGATTATGCTGTCATTGCATCAATTAAATTCTCTATTGCATGATAAGATGAATAATATATACTTACTTATATTTTAGCAATTAACTTTTCACATGTACTAGTATCAGAGTGTGTTACTTAATTGCAGTCGTATAAATGCAATAATAAGTGGGTTATGTCTTTAAACCCATTGCCGCATAATGGCTCCGGTTTACACATTAAAGGAGATGGAGCTTGCTATGTATGCAAAAAAAAAAAAAAAAAGGCTAATTGATCCAGACCGCTTTCGATTTTGCTCCATTACATGCAAGGTATATAACCTAGTTTCATTACTCCAGCTAGATAATTGTTACATACAAAATAATAGAATTCCAAGGTACTAATCAGATATAAGTGTACATAATTTACGTATCATAAACTGGATGATCAAAAACTACAACATAATTTTGCAGAATAAATGAAAAAACGAAAAACATAATTACAAAATTGATTTGGGAACTATATTGTTCAAAATATTTTGTTCCTCTTTTTAATCTCGTGCAATTTCGCTCGTATAGTTGCCAAGTTTATGCAATATTTGTCTTGAATAATTTTTTTCCCAACATTTCACTTTTTTGAAATTCCATTAAGTATTAAAGTACAAAAAAAAAAGAAAAAATTAAAGGACCAAAATTCCTATTTTCAGTTTGGTCAAACTTGGAAATTCCCAATAGTTACCAAATTAAAAGTGAAATTTCACCAATACCATACATGAATGCATATGGTTACTGAATTATAGAAGAGACAAGAAATGTTAATTTAATAATATTGATGAACTTAGTATCACTTTAACCTAAAAAATAATCTATGTTTTGTAATGATAACATAACTACGACACACAATATAATCATAATTATAAGAATAATATATGATAGAAATAGTATATTTTTTGTTAATGAAGTATAATTTGACATATAATTTCCATTTCCTTCGAACTAAATATGTATACACATGTTGTACAGGTTCAAGGAGTTCTTGGAACGTGCACGATCCAAATTCCTGAACAACCAAATGTTGGGACATTGCAACTGAGAGACGTGGCTCAGCATCGTGAGAACCCGCCAAAGCGCGAGCGAAGTAGAAAATGTGTGCCCTATAGGGCGCCCTTTTCCTAATTACGCTTGATTGATATTTATCATTTACATAATGAGGGAATATTAAAAACTATATCACCGTTGAATCTTAATAATAGATTTATTTTTTTCAATTTGGGAAATTAATCCTTTTTTTACTTGAATTATGCAATTTTATCGCTAAACTATTGACTATGAACGATGGGCTGCTAGCTTCTCCAATATTAATACGCCAAATCACCTATATTTACATATAGAGTTTTGAAATTTAGATGCTTGGGTGACAAATGTTGGGCCAAAATCAACAAAAGTCTCCCATTTTTAGTGTAACAATATTCAAGGCGAAGGCCAAGGCGCATATGATTATACAAAATTACAAAATTTATTCCCAGTCATAAAATATTGTTGTCGGCAAGTGGTTTTAGTCCCATAGGTTAAGAATAGTTTCATAAGATACAATTTGTTGCAAAAATAGTTCTAACAATAAGTATTTTATGTGCATGTGATTTTTTTCGTTAAGGTTTTAGAGCAGATGACAAGATTTATATTTTTTTGTGTCTTAGGCATGATTAAAAATGTGCATTTATGATTAATTATGAGAACAGTAGGAACACAAAGTTAGAGTACCCAATCTTATTGAACCTAAATTAATATGTTTCTATTCACATGTTTAAATATTTAAGTGTGTTTGTTTCTTCGATTATGAATTCATGGAAGAGAAAAGTTGATTTTAAGCATGAAAAATGATTAATAAACGTGATGCTTCCTAGTAAAATATCCCTTTAAACTCAAAAGTTATTAATATATATTTTATTAGTCCATTAAATTAATTTGTGTGCACTTTCATCAAAAAATTGAAAACTAGGACAGTAGTTTTTATTACTTATTGGATACTTTTAATCGGCAATTGCAATTTTCATTAGAAAATTGCACATGCCCGCACGTGACCCCTTATTAGGTACCAACATGCCATTTTGGGAGTTAACTGACTGAAAAAAATATTATTATTATTATTATTATTATTATTATTATTATTATTATTATTATTATTTTAAAATATATTGAATAAACAAATAAAGTAATTTTGTTTGGGGGGAAGTAAACATCTCATACAATACCCTTAACATAATTCTTGATAGCACACGTGTCTTACTATAACCGCTCGCTAGTACATTGATGACTAAAAAGCTACTCTATAAGAGTATTAGCAAGTGCACTGGTCGTTTATAGTGTATAGCTCTAGAACACTAGATATCGTTCCCACGAGAATTGTGATTATTAGTACTAACCGTCTTGTGCATGTTTTCCTTGATTTATTGATATTTTAAATCCATTTGTGCATTTTTACTTCTCGTTTCCTCCCCTCGACTCGTGCTCTTGTATACATGACTATCATTGCTCTCTAAATTCACCCAAACTCGCTCCTCTTCAACGTTCCTATACAAATACAACCCAAAAGTGAAAAGAACAAGAAGCACCTCAAATAACTACCAAAAGACACACAAAGAACTCTATATTAAATACATTAAAACTATTAAAAACATGCATGAAGTGATGATTATCAAACTACCCCCAACTTAAATATTTACTTGTCCTCGAGCAAAATAATCTAAAATTGAAGAAAACATAACGACAACCTAACAGGAGACCACATCCTCAACAACTACAATCACTTCATTACCATCAAGTCAATAAGTAAGTAAATAATAATAATAATAATAATTATTATTATTATTATTATT
The DNA here is from genome assembly GCA_014905375.1 of Phtheirospermum japonicum. NCBI lineage: Eukaryota > Viridiplantae > Streptophyta > Magnoliopsida > Lamiales > Orobanchaceae > Phtheirospermum > Phtheirospermum japonicum. The sequence continues at coordinate 251,279 of BMAC01000618.1, read as the reverse complement.
ATTATTATTATTATAATAATATTAATGAAAACTATAAAATTAACACAATAAGTCAATTCTCAATAACTGAGTTAACAAACAACGAAGTGAACTAACAAGTCCTCACAAGATAACTCTTTTCACTCAAGTGTATAAGCAATTATGTATATAGAGCTCTCAAGTAACAAAACAATGAAACATTGTTCACATAGCTTGCCTGTAAATCATGCCGTTTCTAACTAAAAATGAGTTGAAAGGCATGGATGCTAAGGGATATCGGGGTGTATAGGTAAAGGGAATTTGTATAAGTTTAATAGAATCGAAGAAACACACAAAGACACCTTCCAAAAAAAATAAAAATAAATAATAAAAGCAAAATAATATACAAAAATAATATTAATGGGTAAAAACACTAAGCAAAACACAATTATCTAAGAACTAAGAGATACAACACCTTTATCATTTATTGTTTATTCAAAAGAAAAAATTCATAATAACTTCTGCTTCTTTTTTTTTCTCCTTTTTTTTCTTTTTTGTTTTCAAATGAAAATGAAAATTACATGTAACTGGAGAACGAAATCAAGTCATTCGCAAGACAAGTGGGAATACTCACCACAATACTAAAATGAACTAACTAAAAAAATAAAAATAAAATAAAAGAACCTAAGAGAATACCAAATGACTCGCGTGGCAATAAATACGTAACCACGTGTGTATCTTTAATTCATGGTTCAAAGAGGGGAAATCAAAGAAAGATTATTATGGCTTGTAATGAGGGTTATAATCAAAGAAAAAGTCTTAGGCTAGAAATTATTTTACTAATGGATAATGTAAGGTAGGCTTATGCAAGGAAAATGCTAATAACAAAGGGCTTGATCCTACCCATATATGGCTTCCAAACATACGATGTGTTTAACCGTGCAAGTTCTAGAACAACCAACAATGTGTGACTCACTCACAAGCAATGAAAGAAGCATAATTTGTATGTATGCTCATAGGCTCAAATCTCACTAACAATTGGGTTACACATGTCGAATACCAACATTGACCATCTAACGATTACCATACATAAATACATATATATAGGGGCGGGTTCAAATGAGAACCATGTTCTTATATGCGAACCTGCGAACTAGTGCTTTTATTATACAATCAGAGTACTTTATTAAAATTTCAGTTATATACACCAGTAATGTTTTTGTTATACAATCCTAATGCTTTTAATTAAATAAGAAAATACAAAAAAAAAAAACTGATCCATCCATTTAATTAGATCTAAGGCCCATAATTGACCCTAGGTTCACATATAGGGACATGGTTCTCATTTGAATCTAATCCTATATATATAGTTAATATATATTGGGTTTTTTTAGAAAGATATATATACTTTTTTAAATATAAATATAATCAAAACTTTTTAAATTAACTTAGCAAAAGTATTATGCGTCATAGAAAGGTGATGTCTCCCAACTAAATATGCATGATCCTAAACCACTGAACATAAAACAAAAAGACATAAAAGCACCCCCAACTATAAAGTTTACATTATCCCCAATGTATGAACCTAAAGTTGAAAAACAAAACACACGAACCAAATGACACAAAATAGAAGAAAAATAAATAAATAAATAAAAAGAAACGAAATCACCTTTTCACTATGGTAACAAAAGGTTTTCGAGGTGGCTGAAGTTGGTGTCGTAGAGCGCGTAAGCATGCAAGCATGGTAGCTTGATGAGAAACTCAAAATCTCTCACCCACGTTTGTCAAAATACATCTTAATATGAATCAACCTACACAAAACATCAAGAATATCACCAAGACTAACTAGTAAAACTACCCCTAAAGAAAAAAAAATAACAAAAAGAATGTAAAACACCGAGTTGCCTCCCGGTAAGCGCTTCTTTATAGTCAATTAGCTGGACTTTCAATGATAATGTCTCACGTAGGCTCGTGCAAAGCCTTGAAATTAAAATCTCTTCGTCTCTCCTTAACTCCTCCACCATGAAAATGCTTCAAGCAATGCATATTCACTTTGAAAATATCGTGGTCTTTGCTTGAAACCTCTACAGTCCCACAAGTAAACACCTTAGTCACAATAAACGGACTTTTCCGTCTCGATCTCAACTTCATAGGGGACAAAAATGATCCAATGGAAGATAATATCACCAAGTACCTTGGTTGGAATTTTCTCTCTTTCTCGATCTCCTCATCAGACTGACTCTTGGCTCTCTCCTTGGATTTCTCACTCAACTCAGTTGGAACCATTCCCTGTGAAAATTTATCAAAGCATTTGACAAAAAAAAAAAAAAAAACAAGCATCATCTATAGCAAGAGTATTAGATATCTTAAAAACTACTTTTTCATTCTCAACTCTCAAAGTCAATATCCCATCATGAACATCAATAATTTCTGTAGCAGTAGCTAAGAAAGGACATCCTACAATCAAGGGCACCTCTACATTAGTAGGAATGTAAAGAATCATAAAGTCAACTAAAAAAACAAGTTTATCCATTTTGAGAAGTATATCTTCAATAATACCCCTAGGATGTTTAATTGTCCTATAATCTGATTTCAAACTCATTTTAGTAGGCTTAGGTTCACCTAATCCTATACTCTTGAACAATTCGTAAGGTGTCAAATTAACACTCGCCCCTAAATCTGTTAGTGATCGATCAACAAATACTACCAATATGACAAGGGATAGTGAAACTCTCTAGATCCTGAAGCTTTTGAGGTAGATTATTTTGTACGATGGCGGAGCATTCCTCGTTCAATTGCACCATAGATAAATCCTCAAGCTTCTTCTTATTTGAAAGGAGGCCCTTAAGAAACTTTGCATACTTGGGCATCTGTGAAAGAGCCTCAACAAAGGGTATGTTAATATGCAATTATTGAAAAGATCGACGTATTACCGAAATGATCTCCCTTCTTCTCCTCATAGAGTCGACTTGGGTAAGGAACTTTTGGCTTTTACTCGGGCACAACCTTCTTCGGCTCCTTGCATGGGTGCTCCTCATCGGTGATGGTTTTAAGAGATACGACTTCATTCCTTTTCAAATGTGGATCCTCCATATTCCTACCACTATTGAGGGTAATAACATTAACATATTCTTTTGGTTTTGGCTCGGTGTTAGTAAGCAAACTCCCTTGTGGCCTTTCAGAAGCCATCTTTGCAATTTATCAAACTTGGACCTTCAAGTTATGAATAGAGGTTTCTTGATTTATCAGAGATGTTTCAGTGGAGGTGAAATGGGTTTAAGGTTTTTGAACAAATCTCACCATCAATTCTTCCAAATTAGGGGATCGTGGTTGTTGATGCTGCTGTTGCTGAAAATCAGGAGGCTGGTTAGTTCTCGACTGGGCTTGGTTGCTCCTTAAGAAGTTTAGGTGTTGCCTCCATCTGGGATTGTAAGTGTTACTATTTATATTATTACTCAGATTTCAGCCGTTGTTGCCTACAAAATCTACTTGCTTAGAAGGTATTGAAATTGGGCAATCATGACTCAAATGAGGACCTCCACAAGTTTCACAAAGAAGTCCCTTCATATTTGGAGTAGGTGTGACAAATGTGTCAAAATCCTTACTCGTGCCTCGACTTAGGTGGCTCGAGTCACCATCGCATCCACATTATAAAGCCCGGTTGGCTTGCTCGTCTTGTCTCAAGTCGGTTGCCCATGATACCCATTCATTTCCATTTCTTCAAATAATTCTTAAGGAGCCTCAGGGGTCTTGTTATTTAGTGTCCCACTTGCTGCAGCGTCGACTATCTGTCTCGTCGAGTTCCTTAACCCATTATAAAAAGTTTGTACTTGCATCCAAAGGGGTAACGCATGGTGTGGGAACTTACGTAAGATCTCCTTGAAATGCTCCCATGTATCATACAAAGTCTCATTATCAAATTGAAAATGAAGATATCTCATTTCTCAGTCTCGCGGTCATGGCGGGTGGAAATTTTTTTTCTGCCATCATCTTCCAAGTTAAGATGGTCCCTCTTGGTAGCGTTTTCAACCACTACTTGGCTCGACCAGTCGAGGAGAAGGGAAAAAGTCGTAGACGAATAGCATCATTGGTGGCCCTATTGATCTTGAAAGTATCAAAAATCTCAAGAAAACTTATGGCTATTCGGATCTTCGTCTTGTAGTCCCTCAAACTGAAATGTATGTTAAACCTTTTATATAATGTTCGACCGAATCTCAAAATTATTGGCATTAATCCTCGGTCTCGTGATACTCGGCTCCATCCCATCAAGTGATGGTTTGACATAATCAGACATGGTGAGTTCTTGTGTCCATGGCTAACAAGGTCTCTTTGTCTTTCTCGTCCAACTTAACATCCTCTATACGTGTAGCAAGTTCCTCCAGTGTGCACTTTTGAGCACGAGTAAGCATGCACTAACATGATAGCACCTGAAACAAGAGAAGGACAACCATGAAAAGCAAACGAGTAGAAATATGATAAGAAGAAGAACGTGCATGGAGAACCGTTCTACTTGGATGGGAAAAACCCAAGTTCACAAGTACTTTTACTTGTGAACTGAATTTAATTTGTTGTGTTTTTAAGTTTTATTTCCGCTACATAATTTTCGATTAACTCTGGTTGATGTTGGTATTCAGTGTTGGTTAACATTGATAACAACATCATAAAACTGAGACTTATTTTAAAAACCATAGACCTACAAATTTTACAATTGGCATCTAGAGCGGGTTACTTAACCTTTTAAGTACTGATCCTTATTTTTAGGTGCTATGGATGCTCAAGGCAACCCAAGGCCTCCGATCCTCAATGGGGATAACTATTCCCTTTGGAAACAGAGGATGCGATGTCAATTAAAGAGCATTGACGAACGTTCTTGGAGAACCGTTCTACTTGGATGGGAAAAGCCACGTGTCACTGATGGTGAAGGTGATACCATCGACAAGAAAGAGGAAGATTGCCACCCTGTGTTGATATGTAGATGCAAGTTACTACAGAGGCATCAAGAATTGCCACTCAGCAAAGGATGCATGGGACGCACTCCAAAGGGTGTGTGGATATGTTGATGCAAGTTACTACAGAGTCATCAAGAATTGCCACTCAGCAAAGGATGCATGGGACGCACTCCAAAGGGTGTGTGAAGGGACCCAGAGCGTAAAGAGATCAAGGCTCAGAATGCTGATGTCCACCTTCGAGACAATGAGGATGGACGAAAAGGAATCTATCATGGACTACGCCATGAGACTCTCTGATGTTGCAAGCGAGTGTAGAGAGCTTGGAGAATCAATAACGAACTCACGTCTTGTGGGAAAACTACTGAGGTCCATCACAAAGAAATATAATATAAAGGTGGTTGCCATAGAAGAATCCAAAGATGTTGATGATATAGAGTACAACACCTTAGTTGGAAACCTCAAGCAATATGAGATGGAACACCTTGTTTCCAACTCAAAAGAGAAGAATGTTGCTTTTTCCTCCGATGCTGACCTAGACAATGATGAAGATGATGAGGGATTTGACTTCAATTGGATTTTGAAAAAGATGGAATCCACTACGCTTGAGGAAGATGAATTGTCCTTTGTGACCCAACGTTTCAATAACTTCCTAAAGAAGAAGAACAACATTGAAGGCTCAAGCACAAAGACCAGGACACAGGCGTCTACACCAAAATTCACTGGACGCGCTCTTCCCAGATTTCGGTCTGCATCGTCAATTTCCAATATATCCAGCTCCCCGAAACCACTCAGTGAGGTACAATTCCATGAATGTAAAGGCTGGGGACACTACAAGAATGATTGTGCTAACACTCTCAGAAAAAAGAGCATGGTTGCCACATATTTCACTGAGGATGTCAATGATTCCGACTCACCTGAACCTGTTCCATCCCTGTTTACTAATGTTGTGTGGGACGATGACGTCCATGTTGGTAACCTCGCAACCAACATCGTATGCCTGAATACGAGTAGTTGAGTGTTAAGCATAAGCAACTGTTTGTCAGTTGGGGAAAACAAGTACTTAAGGTCAAGGATCTCATGAAAGAAGTGGAAAAACTAACCAAGGATAAGGATGATCAACTCGACATAATTGTTCGATTGGAAACATTGCTCACCAAGAAGGATGCTGAGCTAGAAAAGGTGAAAAACGAGTTGACAAAGGCAAGGAACTATCACGAATCTGAACAAAGGGAAGGCGAAGCTCGACAAAATCTTGGAGATGAGTTTCCCAAAAACCTCAAAGCATGGAATTGGATTTAAACCAAATCAGCCAACACAAGTTTCTATCCAAGAACAAAAATCACCCAACGCCACAAGAAGAGAAGGAGACAGTTCGTGTGCCATCATTGTGGTGAACCAGGTCACATTCGGCCTTTTTGCTGGAAAATTATTGGTGAGAGAAGACATTTTCAGAGAACTAAGGTGGCTGCAGAATCCCATGTTAGTTCCCGTCTTACCAACACTAGGTTTAAACAAGTGTGGGCCAAGAAAAATAACATCAAGTGCAATATGATCCATACTTCCCTGAAATCCCACGTCTATGGAGCCTGGTATTTCGATAGTGGATGCTCGAAGCACATTACTGGGTAAGAGGACCTACTTTCCAACATTGTCAGATTTCGAGGTGGAAAGTTAAAGTATGGTGGAGGGGTAAATGGCCAAATCGTTGGTGAAGGAACTCTCCATGTTCCCGGAATTGTAACTCTGGAAAATGTGCTGCTGGTAGAAGGACTTACTGCAAATTTGATAAGCATAAGTCAACTGTGCGACAGAGGTTTTAGTGTCATATTCAACCGTGAAAAGTGTGAAGTCTATGAGGAGAATGGACCGTGTATTCTCACTGGTCAAAGGACTTCAGATAACTGCTACCAAATCCAAAGTGATGCTTTTTGTAGATTGTCTCAATTAAGTGATGCTGAGGTTTAGCATCAAAATCTTGGGCATGTCAACTACAAGATGATGGACAGGTTGGCCGAAAAAGAAGCTGTGAATGGGCTACCTAAGCTCAACACCAAGATAGTTCATGTGTGCGAGGCATTCCAAAAAGGAAAGCAGGTCAGGGTGCCACATCCAGTACAACAAAGTCTCACTACATTATCTTGCTTCGAACTCCTTCATATGGACCTTATGGGACAACTTGAAGTTGAGAGCCTTGGTGGTAAGAGGTACGTTTTAGTTATTGCAGATGATTTTTCTAGGTTCACTTGGGTATAATTTCTAAAAGAAAAATCTAAAACTCTTGAAGCATTCAAAAAATATGCAAAGAGGCTGTGTGTAAGATTTGATGTGAACATTGGTAGGATTAGAACTGATCACGGAAAAGAATTGGAAAATGCATTTTTTTTCTAAATACTGCACTTCGGAAGGTATTTGTCATTAGTTTTCTTCACCTATTACCCCCCAAAAAAATGGCATAGCTGAATGTAAAAATAGATCTCTTGCTGATATGACTAGAACTATGCTCATTTCCAATGGCATTGCAAAAAGATTTTGGGCTGAAGCTATGAATACTGCATGTCCGATTATAAATAGGGCTTATTTTAGACCAGGGTCATGTGCAACTCCCTATGAATTGTTGTTGGGTAAAAAACCGAACTTGAGCTATTTTCATGTGTCTGGATGTATTTACTATGTGCTCAACGATAGAAATCATCTAGCTAAACTGGACTCAAAAAGTGACAAGTGCATTTTCATGGGTTATTCCCAAAATAGTCATGCATATAGGTTGTTTAACCTTAGAACTCGAAGCATGTTTGAGTCTGTTAATGTCAAGTTCGATGATCTAACGAGTGGAGTTAAACCTACCGAGGAAATGATCTGATTTATGATCAAAATCCTCAAGATAATGACACTCTTCCTGTAGATGATAGTGCAGGTACTGAAAACAGAGATGCAGGTCCTGAAACCAGAGAGTTGAGTGATGTTGGTACCAATGTTGGTTCTGGGAACACAACATCAGAACCAACATCAACTCAAGCCGCCGCAGGATCAAATTTTGAATCAGAAGAAGAAGACCCCATTGATCTTCATCAAAGAGATATCCCATCCAGAATTCAGAAAAACCACCCCATGGGCCAAATTATCGGAGATTTAGATGAAAGGAGTACAAGAAGGCGACAGATAAATTTCAAGGAAATGGTCAGGTACGTATGTCTGTCTACTAATTGTTCTAAGATTCGAAAGTCTTTGTACCTTTCTAAAACAGAGCCCAAGCGCGTGGAGGATGCGCTCAAAAATGAATTATGGATAAAGGCAATGCAAGAGGAGCTGGACCAATTTGCCAAAAACGATGTTTGGGATTTAGTCCCTCGTCAAGAGAACTCTCACGTAATTGGGACAAAGTGGATCTTTAAAAATAAAACTGATGAAGCAGGCAACATTGTAAGGAACAAAGCTCGGCTGGTTGCACAAGGGTACACACAAATTGAAGGAATTGACTTTGATGAAACATTTGCCCCTGTTGCCCGAATTGAGTCGGTACAACTTTTACTTTCTGTTGCTTGTTATATGAAGATATCATTGCATCAAATGGATATAAAGAGTGCATTTTTAAATGGAGTCTTGAGTGAAGAGGTCTATGTTGAGCAACCTAAAGAATTTGTAGATCCTTAAAAACCTAACTTTGTTTTAAAACTGAAGAAAGCTTTATATGGTTTAAAACAAGCTCCTCGAGCTTGGTATGAAAGGTTGATTCAACATTTGCTCTATTTGAACTTTAGACGAGAGAAGTTGGCAAAATTTTGTTTCTCCTAATCCAATAAGCACATCTTAATCGTCCAAATTTATGTAGATGATATTATTTTTGGATCCACTAACGAGCAGATGGTCAAGGAGTTTATCACTCGAATGTCCGATACATTTGAGATGAGCATGGAAGGTAATCTCTCGTACTTTCTCGGACTTCAAATTAAACAGCTTGATGATGGTATTTTCCTTTCTCAGACCAAATATGCTAAGAACCTAGTTAAAAAAATTTGGGTTAGAAAGTGAAACGCATAAGAAAACCCCACTAGGCAAAACTGTGAAGCTGTCGAGAGGCGATGTTGGTAAGGGTGTTGATAACACTATGTACAGAAGCACGATAAGAAGTCTGTTGTATTTAACATCAAGTAGACCTGATATTATGTATAGTGTGTGTTTGTGTGCTAGATATCAGTCTAATCCAAAAGAGTCACACTTAAAAGCCGTTAAAAGAATCATAAGGTACATTGCTGGTACAATAGAATTAGATATGTGGTACACTAAGGACACTGGTACTGAACTTGTAGGGTATACTGATTCGGAATGGGCTTGGGATGTGGTAGATAGGAAGAGTACTACAGGGGGCTATTTTTTCTTGGGTAACAATCTAATATGTTGGTATAGCAAAAAACAGAATTGTATTTCTCTTTCTACAGCTGAAGCCGAGTATATTGCAGCTGGAAGTGCTTGTACACAATTGTTGTGGATGAACCAAATGATAGAAGACTATGATCTGCACAGTAGTATTTTTACTGTGCTTTGTGACAATTCTAGCGCCATTGACATCTCAAAAAACCCAGTCCAGCATTCTCGAATCAAACACATTGACATAAGGTACCACTTTATTCGAGACTTAGTCGAGAGGAAGATTGTTATCCTTGAGCATATAGGGACAGACAATCAGCTTGATGACATCTTCACGAAGGCATTTGATTTCGAGACCTTCTCTCGTTTGAGAAGAGATCTCGGTATGTGCATTTTCCAAACCAATGTTGGTTTGTGATGTTGTGACACACCTTATCAACATCAGTCACAACATCTGTATATTTTTGCATGCATTTTTATTTTTCTTTTCATACATAATCCAAAAGCATTGAGTCTGATTGAAAGTGAGATAAGGTCTAGTGCTGCAATAAAAGTGATGACAAAAAGACTAACCTCTTTAATTAGGTGATTGTGGAGCTTGCCTGCAGAAACTGATTTTCTCCCAGGTCCAAAAACAAGAGGTGTTAACAGCAATTGCTAAAGATAAGCTATTTCTCTTCAAATCCCTAAAAAGATGAAGAAAATATGGATAAAAATTGATCCAATCTTTGAATCTCACTTTCTTGAGCAGTTTTGACGTAGTCATTAACTTGGGTTAAGGGGTAAGTTTCCATTGACTTCGCTTGAGGCAATGTTGGTTCATAATGTTGTCAGTAATAAAAAGAAACACTGATCAAAGTCACTAAAACCATAATGTGAATAATTTTAACCTTTTTAGGTCATGATTTTTAGGCATCCAATAGGACATTCATATATTGGGAAGATGCCTACTTGTTGTGCAAACTGTTGCTTGTGTTTTTGTCTATCTTGAATTCTCTTAATTGTGTTTTGAATCTAGCTAACTAAGTGTTTCAGTGGAGTTGTATTCGGACGGCTGGACAGGTAACAACGAGCTTAATTTGGAGAGTGAAAATTTATATTGCACAAAACTGATACTATTGGGCTGATGGTTCATTTAATCTAGCTCTCTACTTCGGCCGATTTTGTAATAAGAATTGTGAAATTTATTCTTATAAAAAGAAAGGAGATAAGGTTGTAGTGGGTGTTGATCACGTATCCTACTTTAAGGGGGAGTGGTTTTGTTTTAAGAAGGGAAGAAAATCAGTTTATAGAATCAAAATCCGCTGAAAGGTAAAATTAGGGCTTTTTTCCTTTTATTTTCTATTTTTCTCTCTCCTTGGCAACGGTCATTTATTTTGGAAGCTTAAATACCTGATTCTTTTTACCATTTGATCAATAACCCTATGCAATTCACCTCTTGAGTTCACACAACAATTCTCCATCTATATCGATTTTGTTGCTCTTGTGTTTTTGAGAAAATTGCAGGATGTCGAACTCGCCATCGTCCTCATCTATTCCTGAGTTACCGGCAGAGGTTCGTCGCTCCGGCGAACAGGTTCTTGCGCCTTATGTGAAAATTGGAGGCCTGGATATACGCGCCGAAATCGGTGGTGGTTCTTCCAACTCACCACCGGTAACAACATCACCGCCTCCCTCGCCGCCGCTCGTATCTCGCGATGTTGTCCCTGCTCCGCCGCCGATTGACGCCGCCCCTGAAGCGCAGGTGTTCCCAGGACAGCCCGGGAATGAAATTGATGTTGACAATCCCCCAAATTTGGTGTTTGTTGCTAAAATGTTTGGACGAGTGGGGAATCCTACCCTAAAAAGGTCCTGGCGGTTGCGCAACATACCTCCCAGTGTCGTGCCGCCTGCAGTACTGAAGAGCCAAGTAGGGCCACGCCGTAATATGCCCATTGAGCACATGAACCTCGCGGAGGATGTCACGGTTTTGTCGGACCCTGATGATGATGATTATGTTCCTGCAGCTCCGGTTGAGGGGACCGTGCCGCCGTTTGCTTCAGCTTTGAGTCTGACAAGGAAGACGACACCTCTCCGGAAGTAGACTGTGAAATTGGCCGACAGGGAAATTACCCCGGCTTCAGTCAAGGTTTCCCCGGGTTCTACTACAACTGAATACTCGTCCCCTCCTTATACAATTTTGGACTTTTTCTCCGGTGAAGTGACAAGTTCATCTCGACCGATTATCGATGATCCCCCTCCGTCTTCTGTCCGTGAGACACAGCCCGATTTCGATCTTGATCTTTTTGAGTACTCCCCTGACTCATCCTTTGATATACCTCTTCGAGATATTCGTACTGCTTACAAGGACAAGAAGAGAAAGAAGGTTGCTCAGGAGGACGATGTTGCTCCTCATGTTGGTTCCCCCTTACCAACATCACGTCATTCCCCGTATGTTTCATCCTCTATCTCTATCTCTGCTGATATTGCTTCTTGTGCTCCCACGCCGGCTTCCTCAGACTCCTCCGGTGGCTTTCCCTCTTGGTCCGTTGAACTTGAGGATATGGTGCCATTTTCGGAGAAGTTTCTGACTGCTGAGGACGCAGAGTTGTTTGTTACATACCGAACCCAACACATGATCACTGAGCGCAGAGTTCCAGTTGAGCTGTTTGAGCGACAAAACTTGATTGCCTACCTTCAGCATAAAGGTATGTATTCCACAGTCTCGACTACCATGCCTTTTGTCCGTGATATAGTCGTGGAATTTTATGCCAAGCTGTTGCCATCTATGGCTGATTTGAATTCTGTGAATTACGGAAAAGTTTATGTGCGTGGTAAAGTGTTTTCTTTTACCCCTGATCTGATTGATGAACTGTTTGGCACTGAGCCGTATCGGGGTGATTCGACTGTGGACGATATGAATGAGGTTATATCTTTTTTGTCTGGCGGTTTGGTTCATGCGAGGTTTGAGCAATTGCCTATTACTCATCTTTCTTCTCTTTATTCTATTTTGCACAAGATCGCCATTTACAACTGGGTTCCTTCCAAGAACACCACCTGTGTTACGCGGCCTCAGGCCCAATTTCTGTATAGGCTTGGGAGGGGAGTCAAGTTTAGCATCGGCCAGCATGTGTTTGATATTGTCACGAAATTCGCCACCACCAGGTCCGCCGCATCGTTGTGCTTTCCCTCTTTGATATTCAGCCTGCTTGAGAATCAGGGCTTGGAGCTTCATTCTGATGATGTACTTATTAGGGAGGCTGATTGGTTTGCTTTGAGGGGCCAGCATATTATAGGTGCCAGGGTTAGTGATCTTCCTTGGCGGGCATCTTTCCAGGCCAATGTTGCCAGTGGTGTTGGGACCGGCATTCCCAACATTGGTCCCAACATGGTCCCCGTTTCTGCGCAGGTTCTTCGGGCGCATGCGGCATGGATTGATGCGCAAATGACCCAGATGAAGTCACTTCATAGTTCGCTTATGGAGGCATTTTTTCCTTCTGGTCAAAAAGGAGGATATGTTGTTGGCGACGCAGGTAAAGATGACGCGGATAAGGATAATGCTACTGCTGATGAGGATGTTGTTGCTGCCGAGGCCTTGGCGAGTCTTGATAGCGAAAAACGAAGGAAGAGGATCCGTTCTCACAGCAAGGCCTTGAAGAAGATGAAACGGAAGCAGTTGCAGAAGCGAAAGGATCGGGGTGAAAGAACTTCGACATCCCCTTATCGTTCGAAGAGGGTCCGAAGTCAATAAGTTCCTTGTGTTTTATTTTGATAAGTTGAAATGAACAATGTTGTTTTTTAATGTTGGTTGGTTGTGTTAATAACATTGGGAGTTTTCCAACTTAGGGGAAGTTAGTTTTTTCTATTTTTGCATCTTAGTATTTTGTCCAGAAAGGCAAAAGGGGGAGATTGTTGAGGAATTTATTCTTGGCAATAGTTCCTATTTTGTTATTTGCCTTTCTTGGGCATGAAATAAGTTAGGGAACTAGATTTAGGACTTTATTTGTTTCCTAGTTGATGTACAAGACTTAATTTAGTTTCCTAGATTATGGTTAGGATTTATTTTACTTGTTTACCAAGTTTAGGATTCTAGGATTGTCTATTTAAGACAAGAGAATCCTAAAGCTTGACACAACTTTGAGACGCATGGATTTTTGGTGAAGAACACGACGCAACGCAAGACGCACAGCAAGGAAAGGACGTGAAGACTACTTGGAGCCATTGTTCGAGATTATCAAGTTCTTTGAAGTTGCGTAACCAACGGAGAAGATCTTGTCATCACGGCGACAAGTATTTAGTATCAAGTTTTTGATATTTTAGTTTTCATATATTACTTCATATTTTATAGTTTTCGGGTTTGTACACCCAAGTTCACAAGTACTTTTACTTGTGAACTGAATTTAATTTGCTGTGTTTTTAAGTTTTATTTCCGCTGCATAATTTTCGATTAACTTTGGTTGATGTATGTATTCAGTGTTGGTTAACATTGATAACAACATCATAAAACTAAGACTTATTTTAAAAACCATAGACCTACAAATTTTACAGAAAGTATGATACATCTCCTACCATCATATCCTATTAAGGTATGATCGATTAACTTCGTCATGGATAATGCACTATTTAATAGCATGTTGGCCGCATCATATTTAAATCAAATAAAGACTTGGTTTTACGAGATCTATTTACAGATAAACTCATACATCTTAATTGTATGTCTAATAGAATAAGATATTGGGTACAAACCATTTTCTTAATGAAAAGATGAACCAGTAGTTTTTATAATAGTAATGGCATCGTGAAGAACCTATGATAGAAATTATTAATGAAGTTCATAATGGCTATTCCTTTTATTTTTATTATGGAAGGATTAATGAAACAGAAACGTATAAATCTTCGAAAACAAACCAACTATACCGCCTATACACACATTCTCAATATACACATCGTCTAAACCCCTTTCGGAAGTATTATTTCAATCAATTTATCATTTAGTTGGTAATATTGTGTGTTTGTGTTGTTACCCATATTTAGATGGCTAGTTTATTAATATTATCTTGACAAATGCATGTACCATTAAACATTTTCATTATTTTCTGTAGCACGATAAATTTTTAAATTTTACTTTCTTTATTCAATCCAAATAAAAGTTTTATTACCGAAATCAAAGTAATTTCATGTATATACAAAATCATGAACACAAACAAACTATAAAAGATATGTAGATAGGCATAATCCTTAAATTAATAGTAACAATAATGATTATTTATGGGTTCGATAAGGAGACCTTCAGCATCACTTGTCCTTCGAGATTTGTTCAAAGGTTGTCTTGTTGAGGTGGTTACATAATAACATTTGTAATTTTTTATTTAAGAGAGTTTTGGTCTTTGTTAGTATGAAAATGGCTTGGATTTCCATTAGATTTATTAAATAATACACCTTGAAATTTGTAATTGTAGATTTGTCTTATTCCTTCAAATTAGTTAAATTTTATTAGTGTAAGATATTGAATTCAATATCTCATAAATTTCTAAAAAAAAACTAGTTATATACAAATAATAGTCAAACTACCTTTAAGAGAATACGTAAATAGGAGAAAAAATATCCATTTTGGAATGGAATATATTTGGAAATGCATGCTATGCAACATAATATGCCCGAAATCAATATTTTTCCCTAATTTACCATTTCGACTAATGTACACATTATCACAAATTATTTTAATATAATTATCAAGAAAATAAACTCAACTATAAATAACCTCACCTCAACAATCAATTCACTTCGTAAATACAATAACCTCATCTCAGCACCCAATTCACTTGCACAAAATTTTTGAAGACCTAACTAGTGTTGTCAATTATTAGAGATGAGTTCCACCTCCAAAGAAGTAATGAAAAGTTATACGCGCGCACACACACACACATGTGGTGCATGTATTATTGTGCTTAAACTTCATCAAAATGTCTACGGGTGGCATTTACTTGTGCAAATATTATTTTGTTAATAGAACCTTGATGTTTCCTTTTGTGATTTAAACTTAGAAAGTGTTTACAAATAAATATTATCTACTCATGTGATTATGTTTTTATAACCATCACCATATTTTAAGAATGTTAGAACCATAGATCTAATACTGGTTAATTTCCAAAATAAGAATGATACAATGAGAATAAATCAAAGTAGTTACAATTTTATTTTCTTGTCATATTCCATGTTGATTGCTTTCGTAACTTTTCATACAATTCTTTGATTATCGTTTTCTTTTTGGTTATTTTGTACATGTCCTGATACATTTTAGGTACCATGGGTACTCTTTAAAAAAAAAACACAATAATACTTACTTCTTTTGTATTCTTTATAGTTACACGTAAGTACGTGCTAAAATCTATTATATATAATATTTAATTAATTTTCAGATTACATTTATCAAAGGCAATACAACGAGATTTAAGTATAAAAATGTCGGCATTGAAAATAGTTTATAAACTTAATTACTTAATAACACATTCAACTAGATATTCCAAATTGATATTGTCCTTGACTGTCGACATAAAATAGATTTCAAAAACTTTAGAACCTATAGACTTTGGGCATGATCGATATGGGAAAATATATATGAAATTAAATGAGTTTCCTAAGTATTTGAATCATATATACAATTCGCAAATTCTATTGAAACTTTCATGGTATCAAGTGTTTTATGAAAATCATTGAGATTGGTCGAATTTGTCATGTTTTATATTTTGTCAAGATTGTGCAAATATATCCTTGTTCAACTTTCTCTGCTTGACCCATGTCAAATCTCAATTACTGGGCTTAATTCTCCTTTTCATATTGAATTGTGGACTAGAAATGCTAAATAATATCTACTATCATGTACGAGAATACATGATGTTAATCTTTTGTGTTTTCTAATTTATTGTGATTTAAGGATATCTGCTATCAAGTAAGAGAATTCTACTAAATTAATTTTATAGTTCTACATCGATTCTTTTGTCTTCATTCTTCCAACCAAATAATAACTTTATTTATTTTTGATATATTTTCCTTTGGTGTGATTCCCTTTCACAGGTTTATGATCTTATCTGAAATCGCATCATTCCAAAACGGGTAGCTTTTTGCAAAAGACATTTTTTGAAAAATGTACGAGCCATGATTTGCCGAAGAATGAATTGAGTCGATTCTGCATAACTTGTGAAGCATCAATTTGCAGATATTGTGTCACAAATAGTGGTCACAAAGACCAAAAGGTACTTACAGTATATCGTCACGTCTATCAAAATGCGGTTCCTATTAGTGAGATCGATATTCACATCGATTGCGATGATATACACATATGAAACTTTCTCTAGTAATTAACATTTTCAAGTACTTACAATTTAATAATGTTTAATTAGAAAAATGAACTGAAGATATCACTTATGATAGAATGTCCATACTATTGCATGACTAGATTGTGTTGTATATGCATCAATTAAACTCTCTATGTCATGATAAGATTATAACATATACTTTTCACATGCACAAATAAATCACAATGTGTTACTTAATTGCAGTCGTACAAATGCAATAAGAAGTGGGTTGTGTCTTTAAACCCACTGCCGCATAATGGCTCTGGTTTACACATTGAAGGCGATGGAGCTTTCTATGTATGGAAAAGAAAGCTAATTGATCCAGACCGCTTTCGATTTTGCTCCATTACATGCAAGGTATATAACCAAGTTTTATTACTCCAATTAGATAATTGTTGCATACAAAATAAAAGAACTTGAAGGAATTAATCAGATATAAGTGTACATAATTTACGTATCATAAACATGATCATAGAAAAGTACAACATAATTTTGCACAATAAATGAACAAAAAAAATATATTTACAAAATTGATTTGGGAACTATATTGTTCAAAATATTTGTTCCTCTAATAATATAATGTTTATATATTTGTAATATTGATTTCTTAAGTTTTAATCTCATGCAATTTCGCTCGTATAATTGCCAAGTTTGTACAGTATTTATCTTTAATAATCTTTTCCAACATTTCACTTTTCCAAAATTCCCTTAAGTATTAAACTACCAAAAAAAAAATGAAAAAAAAATAAAAGGACCAAATTTCTATTTTCAGTTTGGTCAAACCTGCCAACTCTAATAGTTACGAAACAAAAAGTGAAATTTCATCAATACCATACATGAATGCATATGGTTACTGAATTATAGAAGAGGCAAGAAATGTTAATTTAATAATATTGATGAACATAGTATTACTGTAAATATGTAATGAAGAATAATATACGATAGAAATATTATATTTTTGGTTAATGAAGAATAATTTGTCATAATAATTTCCATTTCCTTCGAGCTAAATATGTATGATGATAATAACAAGGGTGAATGATGATAAGATAATAATTTAAAACAACAAGGGTGAATGATGATAAGATAATAATTTAAAAGAATTATGTGTGTTCGTCTCAATGAATTAAGCGATCGAATACCTCCGATTTGACAAAAAAGAATCATATAACAAGAACTGGTTTTAAAACATCATTGAGAGCAAGATTAAATAAGCAGGATGTATTCACATTGATTGGTGTAAATTGGTATTTTGATAGTTTGATATTTATTTGCTTGATATATTCATGTTTTATGGTATTTCCTACTTGTATTTGATAAGTGTATTGGTTTTTGTATTCAAGCGTATTGGTTTTCTGTTCAATCGTATTGGTTTATATATTTGCAGTGTGTTTGGAAAAATAAAATACAGTGCATAAAAAAACACAAACACATCTTATTGCAAAAAAAAAAAAAATCTTAAATTTGTAATACATAAACAACTACTTAATTATAGGAAAACTTTTGTGATTGCATAAAAAAAACTTTACACTTATTACAAAAACTCAATACATTATAGCACATAAACCAATACATTACAAAAACCAATACAAAATATTTTGTCAAAGGATTTACAAAAAATGTGGACTAAAGTTTCCACCATTCATCAAAAAAATAAAATAAGCGCAAAAAATACTTAGTGATAAACACAAATCACAGTTCATAACTTTTATAATTGCATAACAAAAATCGTACATTTATTACAAAAACTCAATACATTATAGCACATAAACCAATACATTGTTTTACAAAAACCAATACAAAATATT
>BMAC01000618.1:219790-232408 GCA_014905375.1 Phtheirospermum japonicum | reverse complement strand
TTATGTACCCCAGCAATAGTTAAGGCCATAAAAAGAAATTTAAATTTGTTAGAACAATCGCTATAGATATAGGAAAATACTGAAAATAAAATATTCGCAGAACACAAGTATTTCTCAGATTCTCGTTTTCTCGTTGTTTTGAAGGATTTGATTAAACAAAGTTTGACATTGTTTAGTATATTTTTATTTCAAGATGTGTACTCCCCTCAGTGTTTTAAAGCATTCTGCCCAAAAAGTGAATTTGCCTCTAAAATACTCCTCAATGGACAACTCATAAAAATTAACTACCTGTCTATCAATAAAATTAGCTACCTTTTATCTTTAGAAACTGGTATTTCATGATGAAATGGTGGACTTGTATGTAGCAGGATATAGATACCCTTGCCACTCACATGAATACTGCTTGCAGTGACCACACACCTGGTGCAACACACAAACATATTAGGAGACTTGATTTTACTAAGTAATTCAATTTACTATTAGATGCGACTGCTTTTATTTCTACTTGCAATTGAAACATCTTTAACTTCTCAATAATCAGATCTACGACAAATCGAAAACAGGAAAACACTTCTTTTTTTTTATCACAGCAAAAGAAAAGGAATAATAATAACAAATAAAACCAGTTCAATATATTAAGAGTAGAACAAACCAACAATCCGTCCCGAACAGCCACAGCAAACACCGCCCAATCGGTCCGAGTTCTGAAATTGGGTGAGACCCAGCGGCCCTACGCGAACCAGCCGAAGCCACTCCACGTTGAGTTGCTACCGCCGTTCGCCGAGCCACCACCGTGTGGTTAATCAAAGGAGAATGGTCCGACCGATTTCTGAAATTGGAGTAGAAAATCAGCCACGCCTGGGGGTGGGGCCTCGCCGTCCGTCGCTACGGGTAGTCTCTGGGAACCGCCGCTGCCATGGGTTGCTTCCGCCGACGACCGAAGGAGGGGAGCTGCGCGGCAATTTCTATAAATTGGAGAAGAAAAAATGAAGAAAAATGAGAAACTGGTTGGGATTTAATATAACTAAACAAATTACAATAATGCCATCGGGTCGGGTATTGAAACGGGTCATGGGTTGGTCTAACGGGAGAGACCCGTTAATCTGGACTTACCCAAGTCTTTGCCTTATGTAATTAAGAAAATAAGATAACAATTGTTTCATTTATCTTATCATATACTTTAGAGATATCTTACTCTTTGTTCATTTAATATAGTAGGATTTTTAAACTTTTAATTCAATCAATTTATCATTTAGACGATAATATTGTGTGTTTGTGTTGTTGCCCATATCATGATGGCTACTTTTTTAATATTATTTGACAAAAGCATGTACCATTAAACATTTCATTGTTTTCTCTAGTACAATAAATTTAATTAAATTTACTTTCTTTATATTCAATCCAACTACTTATTTTATTAACTAAATCAAAGTATTTTCATACGAAAATCACATACAAATATGTACAAATCAGGGACATCACAATTCAGAGACGTGGCTCAGCATCATGAGAACCCATCAAAGCGCGAGCGAAGCAGAAAAGGTGTGCCTCACAGAGTGCCTTTTTCCTAATTTCGCTTGATGTATATTTATCATTTATTTAATGATGGAATATTTAAAAATTATATGAATGTTGAATTTTAATAATAGTTCTTTTTTTAAAAAATTTGGGCAATTAATCATATTTGACTAGAATTGTGCAATTTTACCCGAACTATTAACTATGACCGATGTGTTGCTAGCTTCTCCAATAAGAAGCAAATATTAACATGCCAAATCACCTATATTTACATATAGATTTATAAAATTTAAATGCTTTGGTGACAAATGTAGCGCCAAAATCAACAAAAGTTTGCCATTTTTTAGTGTAAACAATATTCAAGGCGAAGGCCAAGGCATATATGATTATACTGAATTTAATAATTTATTGATAGTCATAAAATATTGTTGCTGCAAGTGATTTTGGTCCCATCACTAGTACACAAAATCAAATTAGAGGCTCTTCATATAAGGCGGTTTAATTTAGGCACACCTCAAAATTGATATATGTGGCGCTTGTGTCATCTAAACCGCCTTATAATTATAAAAAAAAAAATGCAGGGTGGCGGTTCTTGACATGAACCGCATTATATAATAACAATCGGGGCGGTTCATTTACGAACCGCCTCAGAAATTTCTGACGGGCGGCGATTTATATATAAAACCGCCTTGTACATTGTCAGAGGCGGTTCTATAATCGAACCGCCTCCAAGAATGGAAATTTGAACTGCCGCCCTTTTAACCTATATACCTGGGCAACATTAAAAAAACTAAAAAAGCTCTCCCCTTCTTCTAATATTCTTTCGATCTCAGTGAGATCATCTTGCTCTTCTGCGGATTTGGAGCAGGGCGAGGATATTCTCATCGCAGTCATTACACGGGATGGACTGAGGTGAGCGGTCTGAACTCTTCAAATCAAGGGGTAAACTCCTTTAAACTCACTCTGAGGAGAAGACTTCCCACCATTAGTGACATCCAATTCTATAGCAAAGGATAATTCTGAGTCGAGTGATGAGTAGAGCGAGGATGAACCAAGCTCCCCCAAGACAAATTGCTCTACATGCCGCAAACTCAAGCCCGCTGCACCTGAAATAATTTTGAATCTAAAGGTAAATGTGGTTGACACTTGGGATGTCGAAATTAATGTTGTGAATGATGATTTGGATGGTGTTATGGATGATTAGAAGGATGGGTCTGATAGTGGGGACTCGGAGGAGTCGGATGATTATTTGCAGCTTACCAATATTTCGAAGCATTCCACTGGCGTGGGAAAGGTGTTTGATAAAATGCCTGAACCTGGAAGATGATGAACAGTGCAAACCCATTTATGCGACTTCTACAAACCAGTGTCAAATGAAGCGGGTTTGGGGTGAGTCTGAGTTTTAACCGTCCCATGCTAACTCCATCTGGGGTTTAACCCGCAAGCGCAATACAATTTCAGCCGTTTCAGTTAACTCTCGCACACACCTTAATCACTAACCCCAACCTACCCACGAACACGAAACACTGAAGATCCAATAAGAGTAAGGGTTTTGCAATTATCATTGGAGTTTACCAATTTTATTTTATTTTATTTTTGAGGTATTGTTAATTGCTAATTTGGTTTTGAATTGGATTCTGCATTTTCCCCCTTTCCTGTTTGGTTTTATCTTGCGCATTCGATCTTTTGTGTTGAATGTTGTGTGCGTGTCGTGTGTTTTCAAGTTCTTAAATTGTGACCTGAAATTTAGTTTTTTCACTTATTCGACTGTTTTTACATTGATAGAATTTTCTATTCGTTTTACAGAATTACCTTGATTAATTAGGTCAATATTTTTGATATTTAAGCTTGTTAAATTACTCTGACCTGTTCATTGAATGAATTGAAATATTTAATTGGGATCTCTCTAATTTCTTCTTATTTTAATCATTTTATGAGTGTTTTGATGAGTAAATTGTACATATGTCATCGCAGAAAATTCAAGGGAGACAAATCTGGAATGATTGGTTTGTTTAATGCATGTTGTTTAATTATAATATCGAGGACCGGCTGTTTCATTACAAAGAGCCCATCCCGTGGGTATTTTAGTCCTTCCCGGATCGCAACCTTCCCAAACTCAGGTGTTAGAACGGTAAATTTGGGATTGCTTTTGACAAGATTTAAGTCTCAGTGCTATTCTTCGAAAAAGCCTAGTGGTGTTCGCTCGCGTAAGCGAAAAGTGGACCCTGAACCGATAATGAAGGACAAGGAGGAGTTTTTCGTTGTTCATAAAGGCGATTTTGTCAGTGTCTACAAAAGCTTAAGTGATTGTCAGGCTCAAGTTGGCACCTCGGTAATCACTCATCATCTAAATTTTACATGTGATTTATTTATTTATTTAATATGCTAGTACGTTGTTTTAGTGAATCGTGAAATTTATGATCCCTTTATTCATGAAATTTGACATGCGATTGATTTTTAATTATATACCTGGCAGATTCCCGATTCACAAGTCAGTGTGTTTAAAGGTTGCAACATGCCCAAGTACTTGTCACTTGTGGGCTTACAAATACTTTACACACCATTAGATATTCTGATATGACTGATGGGTTTTTTTGGGACATCAAGCCGTGTCCTATACAGGTCAGCTGATATTTACATATTTGACCTTTTTATAATATATAACTTACAATGACCTTTATTTGATAGAGTACATATGAATCTGATTTTTGTGCTCATCACAATCTTAAGAATATTGTGTTTTTTGAGATGTTGTGTTCAAAAGTATGTTTAGAAAGTCGATGAATTATAAACTACAGATAAATAGATATGCCTTGTCAATTGTACTTCATATCCTGATTTAAATTGTACAATTTGTTCATTCACTTAATTAATTTGCTGGTTTTTGCTTGTATGTCGACCCAATTAAGATATGCAGTTGTACATCTGACAAACTTGGTGCTAGTTAAAATATCTATCTTTTTGGATATGCTAAGAAGCTCATTTCATCTTTCCATGTACACCATTTCTTTTATTATTTCAAGATGTACAAGCATCTAATTTTCCTCACATCAGATTCCTTATTCGAGAGGTGAAACATCTAGTGAGCCCGTGACGAAGAAGAGGCCACATGAAGCTTTATGGTCAGATTATGGGGTAAGAAATATTTGTGGTTTTAAACATATCTCTGTTTATTTGTAATTATATATACTGAACCTCAAGTTTTTTTTTTTTTAAATACTCGTTATTATTTCTAAACGTTAACATTAGCAGTGATCATGTACTCTTGAGTTTGACGGTGCTTCAAAAGGAAATCCTGGTCAAGCTGGTACCGGAGCTGTATTGCGTTATGATGATGGAAGTTTGGTAAGCACCACAAATTTTTTTGCAAGTTTTTTTTAATTATTATTTATTTTATTTTATTTGCTTTTCTGGACCTCTGGTTATAACTTGTGTATATCTAATACTTGGAAAAAATTGCAAAATAGCCCCAATAACTTAGGGTGTTGGCAATTTAATACCACTAAATATACATAGTGATAAATTTATCCAATAACTTATAAAAAGATGGCAAATTAACCCCAAGTTTGCCGGAAAAAAGAAAACTCGCCGGATTCTTTCAATTTCCGGCGATAAATGTTGACTTTGACCAATTTTGACAAATTCAATGCTGACGTGGCACAAAAAAAATTAAAAACAAATATTTTAAATTAGAGATTTATTTTAAGAATCTAACATTATTTAAAATATAATATTTAGAAAAGATGGAAAATATATTATAAAATCTAAGATTTTTTAAATATGCCAAAAAAGTATTATTAAATTATAAATTAAAAAAAAAACTTGAAAAAAATATTTTTTTTAATTATTTGTAAAATCAAAGCAAAACATGGAAAATTGTCTACAAAAAAATCTGAAATACTTTTATATTTTAAAATGTTTTTTAATATTTATAATAATTCTAGGAATTATAAAATAATTTTCTAGATTTTGTCTAAAAATATTCTCTTTCATATGAAAATCAATTTCTTCTATAATTTTAATATTTTATAGGTTATTATAATTATGTATTTTAATATAATATTTTACATATTAAAAAAACCATATTATTAATAAATACTTTTCCATATTTATTACTGATTGTTTTCACATACTTCAAATAATTCCATTATAATATATTTACGCAGATTTTTTTGATTTGTTTTTAAATAATATTTTTTAATATTTAAAAGGTTTTGGATTTTAAAATATTTTCCTAGATTTTGTTTTAAGGTTATATTTTAATAGTATTTTTTAGCTATTTAAAAATAATCTCAAACTTTATAATATATATTTCATCTTTTTGTTAAATTTTGTAATTTAAATAATTTTTTAAAATTATTTTAAATTTTTAAAACAAATTTCTAATTTTTTAATAATTTTTTTAATTTTTTTTATTATTTTTTGACACATCAGCGTTGACTTGGTCAAAATTGGTCCAAGTCAACATTTTTTCGCCGGAAATTGAAAAAATCCGGCGAGTTTTCTTTTTTCCGGCGAAATTGGGGTTAGATCTCTATCTTTTTATTAGTTATTGAATAAATTTGCCACCAATTATATTTAGTGGTATTAAATTGCCACCACCCCTAAGTTACTGGGGCAATTTTGCAATTTGGCCTAATACTTGTCACATGATAGATTCTTAGGTTGTGCGAAGGCCTAGGCGTAGCAACCAATGATGTTGCTGAATATCGTGTCTTTATATTAGAATTGGAAGGTTCAATTCGAAGAGGTTTTACAAGTGTTCGAGTCCGAGCTGACTCGAAACTTGTATGCATGCATGTATATATTTTCAGGTTTTTTTTTGTGTGTTGATATCTATTTTTTTAAAAAACAAAAATATAATTCAAATGTCTAGTGGTTGTACGAGATTTATAGGATTGCTTAATGCATGCCAATTGCAATTTTTTTTTTCATTAGCTATGCAATATTAATCCATGTATGCATTTATTTACATTTGGCTAGACACGATTTATTGATGATCAGTTCCTTAATTCAAAACTGTTTTTTTTTTTAATCATTCCTTACATCTATCTAGTTTTACAGATGTCGTTGAGTGTTTTTTTTAAATATAATTATTATTATTATCATTATTATTTTCTCGTGACAGATTCAGGGTCAATGGAAGGTGAAAAACCAAACTATCCCCACCCTGTTTGAAGAGGCAAAGAAATTAAAGGTTATATTTGTTCGTTCCAAATTATGCACATTCTGTGGGTAAGCTCAAAATATTTTGTTTTGGCTATAAAATTAAATTTTTTTTATTTTATTGCTTCATTTTGATATAATATTAACCTAGAGTTTCTCAGGTATTATTTATCCACAATTGGAGCTAGTAAAAGACCAATTTCTAGGTCTTTTTTTATCGGATTTTAACCAGTTTAATGTCAATCCCAAAATTAGTAGATTTTTCTCCACGGGAGCACCAAAGAAGAAGAGTAAGAGCTTCCCGTTTTAAGTTTTTTCAATGTCATTCTAGAATGTTTGTAACTCAAGTCGGATATCTGTTTTGCCTGTGTTGGCAGATTATGAGAATTTTTATCCAAAAGAGATGAAGGAAATTCTAAAAGAAAATGAGCAGAAATCCGGGTCCAAAGGTTTGTTGCTATTGTTTTGTAGTTTCAGCTATTCATTTGGATAAGAGAAAATAGTGGATTTACTGTCACAAGGAGAGCCCCAAATCCCACAAGTATGGTGCATCACTAGAAAATCGTGTTCAAATTTGTATTAAGGTCAGTGCCATGTGAGTTTAGCTTTACGATCCGTGGCTCAGTTTGTATTGTCTGAGGATTGTTGGTAAATGGGCTTGATATATAGTTTGCACTTTGTAGCAAGTTGATAAAGATAATAAGTTAGGCCRGTCAATGTTTCCTGGGTTTTGTTTGACCATGCACAACTCACTATGAAAGCATCAACCTTATTGTGAATAGAGTGCCAAAAAAAAAAAGAAAAAGAAAAAGAAAAAAAGAACGGAAAAAAAAGGGAAAAAAATATATCTTTTGGCGCATCTTGTATTTTATTTGAATTCAGTGAACTGATGTAAAAAAAATAGAGCTTTAGATGTTTTTAAGCTTGCACAAGTTTTTGTTGTTCAATCTTAAGGCTATTGAGAACGTTATTCAAATAATTATCTTATTTTTGATCTGTTAATGTACCAGAGGAAGGAGGAAATACAGATGATCATGACCGCATTTTTCGTGATGTTATCAAGCATTTGCAAAAGATATTAACGACTTTTTTGGTGATTGGGTTGCTATTGTCAGTACTTTCATCTATGCGTTTTTTCAATAATTATCTTATTTTGATGAAAATAAATTTCTTTGGCTATTATGGTTGGTATCTTATATCAGAGAATGTCTTTTTGATTGATGATCAAGTTTATTCAAAGAAACCAGATTTTTTTTTTCAATGGGATTTTGAGCGGTTCTGATAAATAACCGCCTCTGACTGGGATAATAGTTACGGCGGTTCGAATATAATAACCGCCTCCGATTTACACACTTTGAGGCGGTACGTATTAAGTAACCGCCTCCTTTTATGAGTTATGGGGCGGTTCAAAGGTAACTATAAAGACTATAGGCGGCGGTTGTTTATAAGAACCGCCGCCCGAAGCCTCTTGTTTCCGGCGGTTTGAACCGCTGCCCGGTTAATGGTACGTATTTGCGGCGCCTTGATTAGAGGCGGGTCAAAATCGCCTCTAATCACTGTATTCCCACTAGTGCATAGATTAGGAATAACCTCATAAGGTACAGTCTGTTTAAAAAAATGTTCCTAACAATAAATACGTGTGCATATGATTCCTTCTGTTAAGGTTTTAAAGCAGATAACAAGATTTATATTTATTGTGTCTTAGGCTTGATTAAAAATGTGCATTTTTAATTAATTGTGAGAACAGTAGGACCAAAAAGGTAGAGTTCACAGTCTTATGGGACCAAAATTAATATGTTTCTATTCACATGTTTAAGATATTTAAGTTTGTTTCTTCAATAGTGAATTATTGGATGGAAAATGTTGATTTTAAGCATGACAAATGAGTAAAAAACGTGATGCTCCCTATTAAAATATCTATTTGAACTCAAAATTAATTAGTATATATTTAATTAGTCAATTAAATTATTTTTTATGCACTTTCATCAAGAAATGAAAATTAGGACAATATCTTTTATTACTTAGCATATTTTGGACACTTTTAATTGAAATTTTCATTGGAAAATCGCACGTGACCCCTTATAGATACCAACATTCAATTTTGGGAGTTAACCGACATAGGTGGAAATAAAATTAATAATAATAATAACAATAATAATAATAATCAATATTCTCATATTTTTAAATTTATTAAATATTAAAAATTATTTGGCTTGGTGAGAGTAAACATCTCATACAGTACCATTAATATAACTTTTAATAGTACTTGTATCATACAAAATGGGTTTATCAATGACAACACATCAAGAATTAACTATAAAAATGTCGTCGTCAAAAATAGTTTATAAATATAATTAGTTAATAAAAAATTCAACTAGATATTCCAAATCGATATTGTCCTTGACCGCGGACATAAGATAGATTTCCCAAACTAGAGAACTTACAGGATTTTGGCATGATCGATGTGGAAAAATGTATATGAAATTAAATGAGTTTCCTAAGTCTTTGAAATCAAATGTACAATTGGCAGGTTCTATGGCAACTTTCATGGAATGAGTGTTTTATCAAAATCATTGAGATTGTTCGAGTTTGTCATGTTTTATATTTTGTCTCGATTGTGCAAATATATCATTTTCCAACTTTCTCCGCTTCACCCATGTAAAATCTTATTTGTTGGGCTTAATTCTCGTTTTAATATTGAATTGTGGACTAGAAATGTTAAAGGATATCTACTATCAAGTACAAGAATACATGATGTTAATCTGTTGGGTTTTCTAATTTAGTGTGATTTGAGTATATCTGCTATCAAGTAAGAGAAATCTAATAAACTACTTTGATAGTTTTATATTAATTCTTTTGTCTACATGCTTCTAACCAAATAATAACTTTAATTTTTATGGTGTGACTTCCCTTATAGGTTTATGATTTGATCCGAAATCACATCATTTCAAAATGGGTCGATAGCTTTTTGCAAAAGATTTTTTTTTGAAAAATGTACGAGCCATGATTTGCCAAAGAATGAATTGAATCGTTTCTGCATAACTTGTGAAGCATCAATTTAATGACATTATTTCAAAATTAGTGGTCACAAAGATCACAAGGTACTCACAATATACAGTCACGTCTACCAAAATGTGGTTCCCATTAGTGAGATTGATACTCACATACAAATATTTACAATTAAATAATGTTTAATTATAAAAATGAAGTGAAGATATCACTTAAGGTTGAATGTCCATACTATTGCATGACTAGCTTATGTTGTCGTTGCCTCAATTAAACTCTTTATTGCATGATAAATTGAATAATATATACTTACTTATATTTTAGAAATTAACTTTTCACATGCACAAATAAATCACAACGTGTTAAATAACTATTATTTATTTTGATCCATTACATGCAAGGTATATAACCTAGTTTTCATTACTCCAGCTAGATAATTGTTACCAATAAAGTAATAAAGTCTCAAGGTACAAGTAAGATATAAGTGTACACAATTTACATATCATAAACTGAATAATAGAAAAGTACAACATAATTTTGCACAATAAATGAACAAAAAAACTTAATTACCAAATTGATTTGGGAACTATATTGTTAAAAATAATTTGGTCATGTAATTATATAAAGTATATATATATATATATTTGCCACATTGATTTCTTAGTTTCAATTTCGTGCAATTTCGCTCGTATAATACCAAGTTTGTGCAGTTTTTGTCTTGAATAGTTTTTTTTCCAACATTTAACTCTTCCAAAATGCCTTTAAGTATTAAACTATCAAAAAAATAAAGAAAATAAAAGGACCAAAATTTCTAATTTCAGTTAGGTTAAACCTGCGAACTCCCAAGAGTTTCAAGATTAAAAGTGATATTTCGTCAATACCATACATGAATGCATATTGTTAATGAGTTATAGAAGAGGCAAGAAATGATAATTTAATAATATTAATGAACTTAGTATCACTGTAACTTAAAAATATCCTATGTTTTTGTAATGATAAAGTAACTATGACACACAATATAATCATACTTATAAGAATAATATATGAATAGTATATTTTTGGTTAATGAAGTATAATTTGTCATAATAATTTCTATTTCCTTCGAACTAAATATTATACACATATTGTACAAGTTCAAGGAGTTATTGGAACGTGCACGATCCAGATTCCTGGACAACTGGACGTTGGGACTGATGGAATTTGATGGTGCCGTCGCGCAGCGGAAAACAAAAATTTTTAAATAAAAGGAATTTGAATCGAATTCAATTGACGACGGCCCATTTTAAATTTTAATTAATTCAAACAATGTTTTAAATTGTTTTTCAAATGAATCAATTTGATTTTCGTAAAATCGAACGAGCATGGTCGGTTTCTCATTTAATATATTAAACATATACATAAAAATTATATATATATTAATATATTAATCATATATATAAATATATATTATATACATAAATACATTATATGTATATTCAGCATGCACATATATATATATATATATATATATATATATATATATATATATATATATATATATATATATATATATATTACAGTATGCATGCATTATTATCTATATACATATTAACATAGCACACACATCATGCATGCATGCATATCATTAAATATATATATATATATATATATATATAATATATAATATATATATATATATATATATCATATACGCATGCATATATCTATATATATGTCACATACACCATGTATTAATAAACATATCACATATATATATATCTCAGATTACAAACACACAGCAATATACATAGTATCTACACAGCACACATACATATATCATAATATATATATATAAAGGTACAGCCATTGATACCTTACGGCGGAGGAGGAGGAGCGACGTGGGTGGCCAAAGCTCCGGAGACGAGGCGGCGAGGGCTCGGCGTTCGGCAGCCTTGTAGAGACGACGCGGCTGGAAAACCGGCGACGAAGCGGCAGCTGCGGCACACGGCAGCGGCGATGTCGGGGAGCACCCTGTCTTCTTCGGCAGTCGCAATCACAGCGAGGCGGCTTGAGCTCCGACGCGGGGACGGCAGCGAGGCTGTCGGGGAGCGGCGACTCCGACTAGACGGCAGCCGTGCGGGTGCGACAGGGACGGCGTGCTGGCAGCAAAGGCAGGCTCTCCGGCGATGGGCAGCAGGCTCAGAACTAAGCGGCCGCCAGACGGTCGTCGGCTGTGGCAACAGTGCGGCGTCGGCACGGCGTCCGGAACGGCACAACAGCAACGAAAAAAAATTTTCGACTCGTCTGTCTATTACCCTTCACAGCCTTCTTCATCTTATACTTGTTTTAAATGTTTTGTTTTTTTTTTATTTAAAGGGCTCAAGCCCAATTCTAAAATGGGCTCAAAGTAGATGGGCTCAATAAAAAAATAAAACCAAGTTTTAAATTTTAAAACAAGCCCAAGCCCAATTACAAAAGGGTTGTGGGCTAGCCCAATTACAAAAACAAAGACAAACCTTTTAATATAAAATAGCACCGGCCCAATAACTTTAAAATGGCTTATTGGTCCGACCCAATTTTAAAACAAAAAGCCCATTGGAATTAAATCATTTCTCACAAATGATAACTCCGGAAAAATATAACAATTATATTTTCGCGTCCGAAAAAAAACCTCTCGTATTTTTCTCAATTCATAATCACAATTATGAACCTTAGATTCAATCATATTGACATCCAACTATGCTAAAATTAACAATTAATTTCTAGCTATCGTTTTTAATAATCAGGAAACACGTGGTGTGACCCTCAATGGTTCAGGTGTAAGCTAGCCGTGGGTTCACAACACATTGTGATTTGAACAACATATTATTCTTATATGAACTTGTCTCTTAGAGTCCCTGATTAAATAAAACTCATTTTACTTAATCACTGGTCAAACCAGAGCCCAAC
>BMAC01000618.1:129447-207051 GCA_014905375.1 Phtheirospermum japonicum | reverse complement strand
CTTCCGGGCGACAAACTTCTACTAGAAGTGGTAATCCTAGTAGAAGTGGTGACGGCGACGATGAAATTGAGGGATTTCAAGATTTTTTGAAACAAAAAAAGTCACGAATGGGGCGTTCGGGTTATTCATTCGGTTCTAACCCTTATCGAGAACTTGAAGCTTATCTAACAACGTCTTTTGAGTATGGAAACATTGGGAGAAAAATGAAGCTTCCGGTTTGAACCGTGGTCAACGGTTTCCGCAACCGTTGACCGCCGGTTCAAACCGGCGGTTCGTCCGGTTCGCCCGAACCGGTGGGCACATCTAATTTTAAGCATGACAAATGACAAAAAAAAAATACTTAATGCTCCCTAGTAAAATATCTCACTGGTGGAAAAACAGTAATTAGAGGAGGTTTTTAACAGACTTTAGAGGCGGTTTTGACCAGCCTCTAATTAGGGCGCCGCAAATGATTGTTGGTGACCGGGCGGCGGTTCGCATCTATAACCGCCTCCTATAGTCATTATAGTTCACTGAAAACCGCCTATTAATTATCCTAATCGGTGGCGGTTCTTTGTACAAATCGCCTCTTATTTCTCGAAATTATGAGGTGGCTTAAAACCCTTGACAACTCAATTTTATTATTACTAACAGAGACGGTTCTAAGATAGAACCGCCTCAACTAATTAATATTTTTAGTTAATTTTTTTAAATATAATTTCTGGTTCAATAGCAATTTTTTGGATTTTTACTTTCAGATACATAGCAATTTCACCAAAATATGAATATAAACATCCAAAACAAAAACTACAAATCCATTGTATCAAACTATGCATGCTCAACTCAAAAATTGGAATTTTGACAAAATCTCATTCAAAAACTAATATAATACCCTACAAGTTCAAATTTTTTTTTAATTACGTACACTAATGCTACATATGTGCAAGAAAATCAATAAGAAATCTTGCCCAAACATTTTGAATTTCGTTGAACGAAAAGGTAGAGTAAGAATCTTCATTTGCTATCCAGTCCTAAAATGCAAATATTGAAATGAACCATTAGATTTATTAATGATAACTAATTTTGAATAAACCTAACTTTAATAATATTTAAATGAACTTACCAATCCAATATCGCGACTACCACGATGAAAGTTTATGATGTCATACATATACCGCATAACATAATAATCACACTCTGTAGACCCGGTTGCTTTCGACATTTAGGAAAATAGGAATAATAAAAATTAGTTATAAAATTCAAATTATATTAAATGATGAGTTGTATAACACAATAATCTAAATTAATTAGAATACGTATTACCTCCACTTTGAAAAATGTTATACCTCTATCATTCCCCTCCACCGATGAAGCAACCTTGAAAGATCTGCATATTAATTTGAATAAAAAATCAAAAATACTAACATAGAAAATTCTGCTAAAACTGCTCCTATTCCTGGTGATCCGCCTACTGTTCACTCCCCTTCTCGGCCCGACCCGATCTGTGATCTTAGGCCCGATAATTTGTTTAATTCTGCTCTTCATTCTGCTCAGCTCGGCCCGATTTTATCTCCAGTTCCTGAAGTCTCTCAACCCAATCTGATTTTGGGTCTTTCTTCTAAATCTGCCCTTTTAATTATCCAGCCCATGGACCAGGTTCCTTCTTCCTCTCTTAATAATTCCCTGGCCCTTCCTAACTCTACATCCTATTTGAGGCCCAGAGCCCACACGCCTTTACCTTCTTCTTCTCCCCAGCCTGCCTCTTTTTCTTTAATCCAGCCCACTCCGCCTCCTGTGGGCCAGCCCAGTCGCTTAACCCAGCCCAGCCGGCCACTGCTCCAAACCTTTGCCAACCCATCCCAGCCCATCACAACCCTGACCCAACCCAACCCCTCTCCAACCCAGCCTTGTCAACCCACAAACCCTCTCCAGCCCACAGCCTCCTTCTCAGCCCACCCACCTCTAACCCGACCCCCGCTCCCAGCCCCCTCGTACCCCCAGCCCGCCTGACCCGGCAGCGGGCAGCCTGGCCCGCCCACCCGACCCGGGCAGGCCCACTTTCGAGCCCCGGACCATTCCGACCGGACCTCCTACTGCGTCGGGCCCGGCCCCGACTCTCTTCCCACCCCCACCACACCACCCCCATTCTGCTAATTCTCTTGCCATTCTACCGGCCCGCCCCCTCCCCTCTTCAAACCCTCTTGCGCGATGGGTTTGCCGTCGGCACCTTCTCCGACTCGGCAAACTTCGCTGGCAACACTTCTCCTCCTCGAATCCGACTCCGAGGAAAATTCTGGACCCTTCAAAAACCATCGTATACTCCTTGCGTGCCACAAAAGGGAAAAAAACAAAGGCAAAGGAAAGGACCAAGGAGTTGAAGAAATGAAAGTGAAGAAAAACGAGAGGGTGAAGAAATGATACCAAACCATCCAACAAAAAATTCTCAAACTATGATTAGTCGTGTTTGGTCGTGTAGGGGATTCAACCCCCCAAATTAATGCATTTTGTTGAAAATTGGTCGTGTAGGGGATTCGCCCCCCGCTCTTATTATGATGGAAATTAAATCCTAGTTTTCCCAAAAAAAAAAAAAGTCACTAGTACAGTAAATGGATTCTAAAACAGGACATTTTAGAACGCCTCAGAAGGCGACGTTCTAGAATGTCAGGCAGTGGCATTTTTGTAATAAAAGTGTCACATACCAGAGCGTCTTTTTTAAAGACGTTCTGGAAAGTTGAATATCTAGAACGTCGTTAAAAAGACGTTCTGGTATATTGGATATCTAGAACGTCTTTAAAAAAGACGTTCTAGTATTTTAAATATCTAGAACGTCTTTAAAACGACGTTCTGGTATATTCAATATCTAAAACGTCTTTAAAATGATGTTTTGGAAAATGATGTTTTGGAAATTATTATTCAGAACGTCTTCAAAAAGGGCTTTCTAGTATGTCATATTATTTCTGGATTAAAATATACCCACAAAATCAATTTTTCTGATTAAAGAATAATCCCAAAAAATCCCTTATCCACACATCTGTCTTCTTCTCGTCTGCTCCGCCGATTCAACCCCCTCCCACCATTCCCAACCACCCACCAGCCCGTCAATTTCCAACCGCCAGCAACCATCTGCATCATCAAACCAACTGCATTATCTTAACCGTCATCTGATTTCTCCCCGAATCTCCTCTGATTCAACCCCACCATTCCCGACCATCAACCTGCAATCGCCACCACAACCCTCCACCATCAACCTGGCAATCGCTACCATCCCAACAATCACCGACGCCAAATTAATATCTTACCACCCACGTTCCTGTCATTTGATACTGAACGCAGCAGACGACCCAATTCGTAATTTTCGGCAGGAGCTGCTCGAATCTGGGACTGTACTAGTGCAGAAACAGCATTCTAGAACGCCTTGTTTCTGCATATCTAGAACGCCCTACTGAGGCGTTCTGTATGGAGCTGTTCTAGAAAGTCTGAACAATCTAGAATGCCCTTGCTGAGGCGTTCTAAAATTTCAAACTTTCTAGAACGGTTATCTGAGACGTTCTAGAAAAAAAATTCATCCGTTCTAGAAAGTTGTTCTTTTACCGGTTCCCCGTTCTAAAAAATAACTTTCTAGAACGTCTTCTGAAACAGACGTTCTAGAAAGTATATTTTCCAGAACATCTTAAAAACAGACGTTCTAAAAAGTATATTTTCCATATCGTCTCAAAAACCAGACGTTTTAGAAAGTATATTTTCAGAACGTCTCAAAAAACAGACGTTCTATAAAGTATATTTTCAGAACGTCTCACAAAAATAGACGTTTTAGAAAGTATATTTTCCAGAACGTCTCAAAAAATAGACATTCTAGAAAGTATATTTTCAGAACGTCTCACAAAAACAGATGTTCTAGAAAGTATATTTTCCAGAACGTCTTAAGAAACAGACGTTCTAGAAAGTATACTTTCCAGAACGTCTTAAGAAATAGACGTTCTAGAAAGTTTGTTTTCTAGAACGGATTTCTGATATCCGTTCTAGATTTTTACAGTTTTGGAATTCAATTCCAAATTCATTTTTCCAGGCCTGCTCATATATTACAATTTTATTACCTATTTAAATCACAAAACACATGTCATTTATATAATCCCAAGATCAAA
This sequence comes from Phtheirospermum japonicum, assembly GCA_014905375.1. Taxonomy (NCBI): domain Eukaryota; kingdom Viridiplantae; phylum Streptophyta; class Magnoliopsida; order Lamiales; family Orobanchaceae; genus Phtheirospermum; species Phtheirospermum japonicum. The sequence goes on along the minus strand of BMAC01000618.1, from coordinate 202,930 downwards.
CAACACATGTCATTAATCACAATAATACACAATCACCATAAGATGTCAATACAAACAACACAAGTATCCAAGAAATATACAAAATTAAAAAAAAATAGCTTCCTTTAAAAAACAGAATCGAACCCAATTACATATTTCAATTATTGAACACCTAGAAGAAGAAATGTAATCTAAAAACGTGCATAACCAATCAAGAAATATATAAAATTGAATCAAAATCAGTACTTGCCACATATTTCTTTTGGAGAGCATTTTTCCTCTAGAGCTTTTGTCTCAGTAGTAGTCCCATACTTATCCGTGCTGCATATGTATATAACAGTATAACCGCTGTTTCTACCGTACCTCGCAAAAACATCAGCGCTCTACACACCTACGACAGAGGGTATTTGTTAAACATTATTTAAAAAAAGAAAGGAATTCAAATTAATTGGCATCCAACTAGATTTCCCTGCCATATAACCCTCGAGCTTCTTCTCGTCTTTCCTTTTGGCTCTATCTTTGTAGTTAATACGAGCAAAGTAAGGAGCATCAAAACCAACCTATAACCAATAACGACACAAATTCAATTCAAATTATCAAATTGCAAATAGAACAAAATCATATATATATATATATATATATATATATATATATATATATATATATATATATATATATATATATGTCATGTAAGAACAAATTCCTTATGAAATCATATTAGTGCTTTTAAAAAAAAGTGCACCTCTGCCTCTAAAAGATAAGCCTGAATAGTAGAATGTCCAAAAAGGTCAATTTGCCAACCGATCCTTGGAACGACATTAAACTCGTCATTAATAAATCGGTGGCAAAGTGTAGTTTGATCTATCATGTCGATGTAATGTGTTTCCGCCTAAGCGTGCATGCACATACCACTGTTTCTGCATTAGCAAAATCAACAAAACATAAAAATGTTAAGTAAAACAATGTCACGCTGAATCAAATAGGTTAAATGTAAAATATAAAGTAGTAAATGAACTCAAGTTAACCCGAGTTGACTAGCGTTTGGACTTTGTTCTTACAAGTAGTGCAGAATTGAATTATATATAATATCAGATGGTATCCTGAGTCATTATTTGAATCTATGAATATGAACTACAAAATACATAAGGAAAACGCCATCACAAAAAAAAGGGGATCCTGGAGTTATCCCATAACCGTTTCAACGGCGAGATCCCAAGTGAGATTGGAGGTTTGAGCATGCTTAGACACTTATATTTGGGAATTAACAACTTCAAAGGTATGGATCGACCTGTTCTTAACTTAGCTTCATCTTAAAAAAACTTAAATATATTGGAAATGAAAATTGAAAAGAAATATATATATATATATATAAATTAATGTGTTCACACAGATTTGAAAAACTAATATATAATAGTTTAATTATTTTTCTATCTAGTAACATAAAATGGATGGCAAAATCTTAACATTCTATTACAGACATTTATATATATATGGATACAGATTAGCTCGTATATTGTTTTATAGTACTCGTGAAGTACCTTTTCATGCTTAACGAAAAGATGTGATTGAATGTCACGTGCGTCTTTCTCGGATACGTTCAAGGCCTCATTGCCAATTAGCAACTGAAAACTCCCATTCGACCACGTTACAAAGCGTGCATTGCTCTCGACCTGCATGAATATTGTTTTAAATTCATTAGACATGCATGCTTTCTATAAATGAAGTATATTCAGTCTAATCGAGGAAAATGGCACGAAAACAAATAAGCAAATTTCTAATACAAATCTTGATCACAAATGTGACCATTATTTTGTAAATTAATGGCACCGAGGAGCCCAGAGTTTTTCACCAAACCACATTTATAATCAGCACATATGACGCACATATCTCAATGCATACATATATATTTCCTCTTCAGTATGCACGTGGCTCACACCACCACAAGCACGAGAAGTTTAGATCATGTTTGTCTATGTTTCCAACCATCATGTTCCATTTATCAACTATTCGTAGAAATAAAATCATGTTTGTTTACAAACTTTTCCGTTGAAAATCATCAATTTCAAAAAAAATTTTCCAATCACTACCCTACATCACTAATCAATCACGTCATCATCTTTTTGTACGTGCGGCACACCACTGTATATATCAATGGACCCACCAACTACCTTATTAATATTAGATTATACAGTCAAATAAAATAATAAAAGTGCACCCACCACTAACAATTTCATATTTTTTTATACATAAAAAAATACTTCAAAAATACTTATCCAAACATACTTCCAACTTTCACACTGGAAACTAGAAATTGGACTTGGAAACACGTCTAAACAAGTTCTTAAGGTCTAATGGGCACATAATAGTTTGTTTCATATAATAACTCACCGAAGTTGTTCCGTCAGGATTCTTGACTTCCCTCAAGCGAATGATGTTAGTATGGGGAATACACCTTTTCGATCCAGACTCATCGGTCATGTAATGATCTTCGTCCACATATGTCATGGGATCAAATGGACTGGGGTCAATACTAATTGCGTTAGAGAGTCTAATAGTTTCCATCTGCAGAACATGAATACATAACATCATTCCAAACTCAATGTAAGGTTTCAAGTCATCAGTTGATGTAGGAAACAATAATTTATAGTTCCAACAAAATCAAGATTCTGGTTGAGTGCAAAATATTTTCACACATTTCCTCATATATAGACACCAAAATAAGATTGAGAAAAGAAAAAGAAACAAGAATTGAGCAAAACTTAAAAGGCAATATAAAATTCAATGATAACGAGAAATGTCGGATAAACCTGATCTGGAGCAACTAGCGGCTGGCACAAAGGAATTTCATACACATCCGTGGGCGCAACTTTCTTTCCCTTTACTTTAGTCTCGGTGCATTCTTCTTCACCCTCATAGGTTGTACCTTCATCGGGTACAACAATCTCACTATCTGGTGATCTACAATGAGAGACAAAAGGTCTATAACACTTTAAATGAATATCACAGGGATGAAGGTTTTAGGAAACAGATCAGCATTTTTCATCGGAGATATAAATAACTAAACTAAAAACTTAAAAAAAAAACTAAAATAATAATAAATAAATAAAAAAACCCATAAAAATGGAAAACACTAATAAAAAAAACTAAATATAAAACCCTAAAAAAAATTAAAATTAAAATTTGGGCCCTGCCTAACAGTTAGGCGGATATGTACACTGGTCTTTGTCATTGTAGTGAACATTTTAGTGATAAGTTCTAAAGATTTATGTACTCGGAGCAGGAGCAGAAAAGCATTATCCATGTCCAGATCCTAAAGATGTTAATCGCAAGAAAATGAGGGAAGGACTCAACACACAAACCTTGAGCTTCCGATATGATCGTGACGAACACCTTTAGGTGCACCTCTTCCACGGACCTCAGACTTCCCTTTATTTTCAGCTTTCCCTTCATTCTCATGCTCCAGCCCCCCATCGTTTTCAAAACAGAGTCAGCCAGCAATCAGAATGCAAAACTAAGGTAAAAATGTAACTCTCAGAAATTAAAAGAAATTAAAAATGGAAAATATGAATATCACGGCAATGAGACATTGCCATAAAATAATGATTAATTCAGAAACAGAATATTCAAGCAAAGAGCAGCCACGATTTTGAAAGATCAGAAACTCATTTCCTCTATCCTTACCAGAGTTGTGTGCAGTAAATGATAACCCAAAGACATGCTCAGAAGCAATTTAATTTGTGAACAAGTTATTAAACCTATAAACTACCTGACCACCATTGAAACACAACTGTTTTTTTTTTGTTTTTTAGATAAATATCCCTAGACTATATTGATGTGTTTCCTGTAAAAGAACCAATTCCGAAAAAGTAATTAATCATACGAGATCAAAGCCGAACCTGTCTAATGTGAACTGGTAGCTCACCCATCGCAGAACAAATAACAGCAAGCTCTGCTTCAGCATCAGCAATCGCCTTCCTCAGCTTATCTCTACACTTGTTTGCGTGATCCACTTTTCTTCTGTACACTTCTAAACATTCTTGTTCGACTTCAAGTAGCACTCGGTCCCTTTCAGCATCAGATTCCCCAATCTCGTCCCATATTATCTGAGAGAAATAATTTATAACTACATATCATAAATGAAGATAATTACTAATTATATATAATTAAAATGGTTAGTCCGACACAAATAGGTTCGAAAAGAGAGATAAATCAGAATACCTGCAATTCATGTAGTAATGATCCACATAATGGTTTAATTGTCAACATTTTTTTACCTGCCCAGAGAAGCAACTCGACTAAGGACCGGAAATAATTGTCATTTGAAAGTGCTTTAACTAACACATGTACAAATGTAAAAAGCAGTAGTGCATAAGTGTAACTACAAAAAAAAAAAGTATAACAAAAATAGAGTTTAATGAAAGCACGAAAACAAAACAACCTTAGTTTTTGTTTCTCATCGAACATCGATTTGTTGCACGCGAAGCGATTGTTTTCTAGCCAGCTTGTACCCGAAACACCATGGCAAGCAGTGACACCCGGGCTCGAGAACTTAGTCGAATTTACCAAAATGCTCCTTCATAGCAACGGTTGACTGATCCACTTGAAAACAACAGAGTGATTGACCCAATTTTCAGACCTACAAACAGAGTATATGATCATCAAATCTATTCAAATGTGGCAATAATCATAAAATTACATATCATATTGTTGAACAAAAGGTCATTTTATCAATAAAATCGTTAAAAAAAAAAAACCAAGTGTATGTAATATTTAGCCACGAAAATAATCATGACTACACAAGAAACAGCAGAATACAACAGAAACGCACAACGTAAATCCCCAAAAACAGAAATTAGGGTTTAATATTAGTAAGCGTCAAAATCCCCAGAATTTTCTTGTAAATTTTCCAAATTCAGAATACACAAAAGGATAAAATGGAAAAGGCGAAACAGCTCATTGATCAGCAGAAGGAAAAATCATTAAATATCTCATTGATATAAAAAAAATAATAATTAAAAAAAAAGAACCCAATTCATCGTATCATGTTGTCGAGTCTGTGCCTTAGGAAAAATCACGAGATTCTCCGCCGGGGGACTTCTAGCTCCACCTCGATCCGACACGGCTCAGCCTCTGTAGCCGGCGCAACTCACGCTCGTTCTTCTTCATCAGATCTCTAAAACTCACGGCGGAGACTCTCTCCAACTGGATAACACGAGTAGTAGTGCACCGCGGCAGCGTTGAGGAGGCCTTGGAATCCGCCGGATGGCGGGCGGATCTGGACTCCGTTCTGCTGCGTTCGGTATCAAATAACAGGAGGATGGTGGTTAGATACAGATTTTGCGTCAGTGGTTGTTGGGATGGTAGCGATTTCAGGTTGATGGTGGCGGGTTGTGGTGGCGATTGCAGGTTCAGTCGTCAGTGGTAGTTGGAATGGTGGGGGTTGAATCAGAGGAGATTCGGGGAGAATTAGAGCTTCTGGGTTTGATGATGCAGCTGGTGGTGGTGATTGGAAGTTGATGGCCGGTGGTTTTGGAAACGGTGGGAGGGGGTTGAATTGGCGGAGCAGGCGAGAAGAAAGCGAGAAGAAAGTAATTGTGTGGTTCTGATTTTTTAGATTAATTTTTTAATCAGAAAAAGGGATTTTGTGGGTATATTTTAATCCAGAAATAATATGGTATACCAGAACGCCTTCTTAAAGACGTTCAAGATACTTAATATACCAGAACGTCATTTTTAAAGACGTTCTAGAAATCGAACATACCAGAACGTCTTTTTTAAAGACGTTCTAGATATCCAATATACCAGAATATTTTTTTAAAGGCGTTCTAGATATCTAATATACCAGAACGTCTTTAGAAAAGACGTTCTGGTATGTGACACTTTTATTACGAAAATGGCACCTCCTGAAACTCTAGAACGTTGCCTCCTGAGGCGTTCCAGAATGTCAGTTCTAGAATCCGTTTTTTGTAGTAGTCCGTATTCCTCTAACACTAGGTGAGAATCTCAAATTCTTATTTTATTTTTTCATTTTCTTATCGACGAGGACTTTTCCCTTCTCCTAAATATCGCCTTCAAGAATCACTTTACCATCTCCTAAAAACTGTCTTTTTTTCTTGTGATTTTCCAATACAATTAACCTTCATGTCTCAGGTAAATTATTCCCTTTTATGCAATTGTAAGTAGGAATTTTATCAAAATTGATATTGAACCTGTATTCAAATTTGCTGGTTTCATTTTCAATTCCTGCTTTAATTGTCAATTTAATATGATGTTAATAGATTTGTAGCTGATTCTTGTGACTATGTCAAATTTATTTCTTGATGATTTTCTTATTTGAAAGATAGAAAACTATCTTAACTGGTAAGAAATCACCTTTTAAACAAGTATTTGAAAAGAAAATGAAGAAAAAGTTGTCAATTAATTTTAGACTGTAATTGACATTTGAATTTATAGGTTGAAGCAGAAGAACCAATAATTAAAAATATTTCATGAGCGTATGTGATGTAGCTGAAGCATTATGCAGTGCAGCAGTATACTGACTTGCCAATTTGGGAAACGACGCCACAGGAGCTCGTGGCCACATTAGGTAAACAATAGTTGCCTTTGAGATCTATAAATATAAAAACTTTTCTGATTTGAAAAAAAAGAAAAGTAACGAAGTAGCAGATGCTTGTATAATGTTTGCAGTTGTTCAATTTGTATCTTATGTTTATTGAACTGTAGTGCAACTCAATTTTGTGACTTGATAGGTTGTATTTTAGAGTAATTCATTTTTAGATGTAGAAACTAGGGTTTCGAAATGGTCAGCCCGTTAATGTTTGTCTAAGTGCGAGGAAGAACATTATGTATTAATATGATGTCAGATTAATGATCGGCTGTATTGTAGATTGAAAAAAATAAGTAAAGAAGTAGCAGATGCTTGTATAATGTCTGCAGTTGTTCAATTTGTATCTTATGTGTATTGAACTGTAGTGCAACTAAATTTTGTGACTTGTTAGGTTGTATTTTAGAGCAATTCATTTTTAGATGTAGAAACTAGGGTTTCGAAATGGCCGGCCCGTTAATGTTTGTCTAAGTGCGAGGAAGAACATTATGTATTAATATGATGTTAGTTTAATGATCGGTTGTATTGTATAGTAATTCAGTTTAATACGATGCTAATAGAATTGTAGCTGATTCCTATTATAAAAGTAAGATAACATTCTATTTTAGATGCTTGATCAATTGTTTGTTGCTGGATCATGTGTGAACATTATATCTTATAATATTTATTAGTTAAACTGATCTAATTAGGACTTCAAGGCGGCCCCTTTAATTTTTTAAATGGTGATATTCATTTTTGGATTGAATGTTGTAATATGATGTTTATGATCTCTTAACTTTTTGCCTGATTGCAGATTGTTGAGCTAAAGGTTGCCATGTCATGCAAAGGCTGGGTCGGAGCCGTGAATAGCTTTCTTGAAAAAAAGAAAGGTTCGTTGACTTATCCACACACATATATAATTTAAAATTATCCTTCTAATCATTTACGAGTGATCTTTTGCAAGAATTTCAGTTTATGTAGGCTATAGAAAATTGAAATTATCATTTTAATTCGACTTCCTCTTTTGCCACCCTACGTGCTTCACCACTTCCGGACATGCTTAAGATCAAATTTAAAAGTATCACGTGCCTCTGATTTGTTTGTATTCAATATTTTAGATAAACGTTTTCTATTAATTTAATTTATATTTCAAGTTTTAGTGGATTTCAAACAAAATTGTAATCCAATGTTTTAAGTTGCGCATTGGATTACAACTTAAATAAAAAAAAAACGACAAAATCATGCACACACCTTATTCAATCATACATCAATCTTTGGTAAATATTATTGCATATAAAAATGAAATTAAATGAAATCACATTTCTTAATTTTATTCCCTATCAAACCATATACGATCACTTGTTAAAAAGGCGAGTTTATATTTCCAAAAGGAAAAAAAGTATCTGAAAAATAAAGTTAAGAGAGTTTATGAGTTTTTCTGTGAAATCTGTTGCTTCTAATAGTTCATCTTCAATTTTCTGAGACTTTGTGAACCGTTCAGTTGACAGGATTTTGTACGGTTAACATTTATTTATTGTTAGTGTTCAACCGAATGTTACTCCTTAGCCAGACCTTAAATTAGGTTTGTAATCCTGGCAAACCCAATGGCAAACTTCTTTGAAATGCATTAAACAATTATATATGAATGGATTAAATCGAGTATAGTATATATAAATCGATTGTTTAAGTTGATTAGATAAGATATCCGACTGACATGTTTTTGTTAACTTTGTATGTTACAGGGTTGTGTGTTTCATTTTGATTATAATATTAAAAAATATTAATTGTTTTGAGCTTGCAGTTTTTGCTTATGATTCTATTAGTTGTCACAATTGGCATGATAGTTTTGCTTTTTGTAATTAGGATTAACATTATTTTGCCTTCTATTTATCTTCTAGTTTAAATGTAAACCCATATTTTCAATTGATTTAGTGTCGATCAATTAATGATTGCCTTTTTAATATAGTAAAATAGATGATTAAAATAGTAAATTCGAGGATTCACTCGATTTCTAATTGTTTTTTTTACTATAGTGAAATAGATTATTAAAGCAATTACTTTTATATTTGTCATTCACTTGCACACTTAAATTGTAGTCGTATCAATATCGATTTACATTTGTGCTCTTAACGTATTTCTAGATAAAAGTATTTGAATGATTGGGAAAAATTTATATATAAACTTTGAGCAAGTCTCATGTGTGACGGCCACATGAATCATTTATCATGTGACGGAGCTCTATACTTATTCAAACCCGGATTTAATTGGGTTGGACTAGGCAGATTTATTGGGTTTGGGGCTCCGTCACATAACAGAAGACCTGTGTGACCGCCACATTTGAGTGTTTACCATAAACTTTTGCTATCTAAACAGGACCACATTTTTTTTTTCTTCATGGGGTTTTGCCAACCAAGGGATGGTTGATTATTTGCATTTTTTCTTCCTAGAAGACTTATGCATGTGTATACATAAAACGTGATATGTAAATTTGAGCTATACTGCCAATAAAGAATTATTAGTACACACAAATTATATTCAGTTCAATTTTGAGTTTCTTAGTGAGAACCCTACTTTTTATAAAAGTAAATAGACATACTGCCTTGTGAATTATATTAGAAGTATAATGATTGGTGAAAATTGGCATTTTCGGCAAACAACATTGGCTGGCGCTGAGTCGCCTCCTCTAAAATAGAAGTTTTAAAGCTGATGACATTTTTTTAAAGATTTATGATAGACTCCAGAATTATAAATATTATAAATGACCCCTAATATTATTATAAATATTATAAATGACCCCTATTTTTCTGTAAAAAAAATCAGAATTAATTATAAATGACCCCATAATTATAAAGATTATAAATGACCCCCAATATTATTATAAATATTATAAATGGCCCCCAATTTCTGTAAAAATCTCAGAATTATAAATATTATAAATGGCCCTCAATATTATTATAAATATTATAAATGACCTCCAATTTCTGTAAAAATCCAAGAATTAATTATAAATTACATCTAAATATTATAAATATTATAAATGACCCCCAAATTCTGTAAAAACCACAGAATTAATTATAAATGACCCCAAGATTATAAATATTATAATGACCCCCAATATTATTATAAAGGTATAATTCCTATATAATACACTTATGTAAATTTTCATTCCCATATAATCCTACAAAAATTTTTAATTCCTGTTTAAGTAAAACATAATCCATTTAATAAAAACCTATTCGAAATTGACATAATTACCCTAATTTACCAAAAAGGTAAAACCATTATAGGCCCCCCCCAAAAAAAAGAAAAACTGACACATTATATATAATATAATATAATAGGGTTCTTATAATTTTTCTCTGTACTCTCATTTTCTTCCTCTCGGCCTGTCTCTCATTTTTATCAGATTTGTAACTCACTTTGATATTTCTCTCTCAACAACACCGACCACATCATACCTAAAAATTTTTACCCAAATCCTCATCAACTGAACCCCCTAGATTCCTAATTGCAAACTCAATAATCGAAAACCCTTTCTCTTCTCCACTTTCTATCCTGCACACTACACACGAGTTGGGACCAGCGACGGGTAGGATCGTCAAACGGAAGCAGCGCATGGGTGAGTATGATGGACACGACGGTGTGAATTGGAGCGATAGTGACGGGCGAGGGTCTGATTGGAGGGCCCGACGGTGGGTCCGATGGAGCGATAGTGACGGGCGATGGTCCGATTGTGGGTTGTTTGAAGGTTTTAATTTGATCTTTTCTGTGGTGATTGAATAATGGGTTTATTGGAATTTATAGTTTCTCATGGGCTGTGGGTTTTATTCGTATATTCTAAATCTCTTTTTTTATTAGTGTGTGTGTTTTTGTGCTTCAACAACGGGTTTGTTTCTCATTGTTTAACTCAAACTTTTGTGATGATCGAATAATGGATTTATTGGGTTTTATTATTTTTACGGGTTCTGGTGATCTTCGTATATTGTTATTTGAGGGTCAATTCGGGTTGTGGGTTCGGGTCCATAATTTTTCGGCGATTTGTGGCTAAATCCGGATTTGTTTAAGATAAATTATTTGATGGGTTATAATAGAAATCATGTCGAATAATATTTTATGTTCGTCTTATTTAAATATTTATTGGGGCAAATGGTGATGAACATATTAATGTATGAGTGCATCTATGGAAATGTTGACTCTTGTTGGGCTGCTGCAATGGTAACCAGTGACAATTGCCATAATTTGTTTAGTATGTGATTCCATTGTAAGCAGTATAAAATTAAATTTTGTAAGAAACAAAATAAATATAAAATCAACGATTAATATGAAATTACGCCGTAGTATAAAATTCACGATAAGTAGTATAAAATCCACTATTAATAGTACATAATTTCACAATAAGTAGTATAAATTACACCGTAGTATAAAACTCACAATAAGTAGTAAAAAATCTCTTAATGTAGTATGAAATCTATCGAGGCCAGTATAAGATTTGATGAACTAGTATGGAATAAGTAGTACAGAATTTCCTACTGTAGTATGAAATTTCACGAGACTAGTATAAAATTTGATGAATTGGTATGGATTCCAGAATTTAGTATAAATTCTATGATTCATTATGAAATTTTAGTATGAAATTTCACGAGACCAGTATAAAATTTGATGAATTAGTATGGATTCCAAAATTTAGTATGAATTATATGATTTATTTTGAAAATTTGATCGAAATTCGTGTAGTATGAAATTCGATCTGAGTCGGCTGCGACGATCAGAATTCGACAACAGCTGGTGACAGTGGTGAAGATCTGTACGAAATTAACATGGAGTAGTATGTATTTTATTTGAAATAAGTTTATAAGAAATAAAAAATGATTGAAGAAATAATTAACAAATTGATTAGTAAGGGCAAATTGGTACTCTTAGGTAGTAGTTTGGATTAAATGGGAAATTAATGGATTAAATGAGAAGTTAATAATTTCACTGGACTTTTTGGGACAAAATATTTATCTAATGGAGTATATGGGAATTCACCCTATTATAAATATTATAAATGACCCCTTGTTTCTGTAAAAAAAACCCAGAATTAATTATAAATGACCCCATAATTATAAATATTATAAATGACCCCCAATATTATTATAAATATTATAAATGGACCCTAATTTCTGTAAAAAGACCCCAGAATTAATTATAAATGACCCCATAATTATAAATATTATAAATGACCCCCAATATTATTATAAATATTATAAATGGCCCCCAATTTCTGTAAAAAAAACTAAAATTAATTATAAATGACCCCAGAATTATAAATATTATAAATGACCCCCAATATTATTATAAATATTATAAATGGCCCCCAATTTCTGTAAAAAAAACTAGAATTATAAATATTATAAATGACCCTCAATATTATTATAAATAATAAATGACCCCCAATTTCTGTAAAAATCCCAGAATTAATTATAAATGACATCTAAATTTTATAAATATTATAAATGACCCCCAAATTCTGTAAAAATCCCATAATTAATTATAAATGACCCCACAATTATAAACAAGACAGAATTATGACCCCCATTAATATATATTGTGTACATACGGAATAACATCATTGAATTCGAAGTTGGCTGCAGTGAGGTTGTAAGGTTGTAAGGTTTGAATGCTTTTCGATTTAGGTAATTAATATAAGTTATCGATTTGGGGAAAAGAATTGATTAGAAAATCGAATAATTGAGATATGATTGTTGGTTTAAAATTATTATTTGAAAATTAGTTTATTAGAGTAATTGATCAAATTTTGTTTTGTGAATATAAACATGATGAATAAATATAAATATATATTAAACAGAAAAATATTAAGAGAGAGATATTATAAAAATGAAAATAAAAAACATTAGCTTATTGTTTTTATTGCGGATTGTTATAAAAAAAATTTTACTTGTTGTTGCTGATTGTTGTTAACAGGAAGATTGAGTCCCATTTCTACTTTTTACATTGTTATTGATGATTGTTGTTATCAGGTAGGGGAAAACACTTGCAAGGTATTATGTTTGTATCTTTGAATTAATGTTTTATCTTGAGGATGATGATTTGGGTTTACTTAGGAATATTAACTACAAGTTATGAAATATTGTTTGAGAATTTGTAATGCTAATCACCTAAAACCTCGGTAACATGTTATTTGTAATTTGCATAATTGGTGATGGATCTTCAGCTGACGTGGCAGCCAAATCAGTATTGGTATTATATATCAAGTTCTTTTTTTAATAGTGTCAAATTTGAAAATGTTGTTAAAATTGAAGTAAACTGATGAAATATCTTTTCATCCCCACGCTGGGTATTTGTTTCTTATGAGATTTGCTATGCTAAGCAACTGTAACTTTCTATGATAGGTTTGACCAGTGTGCATTAATATAAACAGGAATGGGGGAACAAAGAAATTGCTTTTTCTGACTTACTTTTTAATGACAAAGAAATTGTACGTAGTTGTAGTTACTATAAAGAATTTCACCTGCCTATTTTATTAAAAAGAATTATTAAGTTCATAAAGTAATATTAAATAAAGAGTAAAAGAAAAATCTTCACTTTTAATTTCAAAAAACTACCTTATATACTATATTATTAATACGCTAATAGTTAGAATTGTCAACTTCAAAAACTGAGTAATTGAGTATTATTTACTTTGTTTGCTTATTGAGCCAAACTTACTTTATGTTAAATGTTTACTCGTTTAGGTAGTCATGTATCGTAGTTGGGTAAATTCTATTCGAACAAGTGACGAATATGAGAATTGGGTGGATGAGTTTTTAGAGTTTGCTAGAACACAGGTTTTTCTTCACATGTTCCACAGAAATTTGTGGGTTGCAAATTGTCGGTGTAGGTTTCATAGCAAAGTATTCGATCAGAGGCAGATTTTTTGGAATTTTAACAGCGGCAGATCGTATGTGTGTGGTTTATGAAGATTTGAACCAGCAACATACTTTTTTCAGTTTTTGTTGATTTGAGTGTAAATTAATTGATACTTGTTGGTGATGTTGGAGCTTGTTGGTCCTGGTTTATTTTTTTTATTCGTGCGGTTTCAAGTATTCTGTGTATCTTGCATGATTGCGTTTTCTTTTGTAGCTTGATTGATATGGTTTCACATAACTGAATATTGTTATGCCTCTTTATGCTCCAGGTTTTTGTATATGTGCTAATTGAATTGGTGTTTCAATTGTCAGTTTCATTAATTGTAATTGACATTATTTGTATATGTGCTCTTTATCACCAGAGGAAATGAATCTCATTAATAGTAACTAACATTATAATTATTTATGTAGGGAATTTCTAAACCAAAGGAACTCGATCCAAAACCCCAGTTCCAACCCTCTAGCAATGATGTTCTGAAATGTTTGTGGGTTGCGTCGGTTGATATTAATCAACGAAAAGTTATATCTGTGGAAGTCGGTATTGTGAGTGAGAAGACGCACCACAGTGTGCAAATAAATTAAGAGGATATCATGGGGTTATTGCTAGCTAGGGAGATTTCCGTTTCTGTCATGCAATTTTACAGCAAGTATTTATTTGACCTCTTGGAAACACATCCTTTTTAAACCTAATAATATTGAAGCACTCGTGCAAACATCCTAACAATGTTCTAATGTTGTAGGTATCTCTACATCATATTGGAATTTTCGGGGCATAACGATAAATATGGATTGATGTGTCCGCTAATCCTTGAAAGTCATGGAAATACCAATGAAGAAATAGACGTGCTGCTTCGGAAAAAAATTGCAGAAGGAGATTTTGAGTGCTTTCTTGCTCCTATTTTCGAGTAAAAAGTTCTTTTATTTTTTGATAGTCGATGGCACTCTCTTCTTTTGGTTTACAGATTATTTTTTTTATTATAATTAGTATTTATCATTTTGTTGTCTTATTTCATGTTTTATAGGAATTATTGGCAATTGATGGTTCTTTGTCCTAAAAACAATAGTGTGGCTTGGTTCTACTCCAAGGGGAAAAAGCCGAAGAAAAGGATTTCCGATAAGATTGAGACGTATGATTTTTAGAATTATCTTTTTTTTACTTGATAATATTTATTTACCATATAGGGCATATAATGCATACCAAATGATGAAGGGGACGCACACCTACCAGTTAAAGAAGCCTCATTGGGTTTATCTGAAGGTAAATTTATTGTGATCTATTTACCATATTTGCACTTGGATATTTACCATAAATTTATTGTGCATGAAGGATATTTATGTAAATTCAAGTTGAGTGTTTAGTAATTTATTGTAATTCATAATTATTTTTTTTCTAGTGTTTGGACCAACGAAAGAAATCGGACACATGCGGGTTTTTTGTAATGAGGCATATGCTGGAGATTATCCGATTAGACATCGTTGATTTATTTGAAAAGGTAAGTGTCATACTTAAATTGTATTCATACGTAAATATTTCTTCATTAATTACCTTTTATTGAGAATTGAATGCGTTGTGATAGAAATGAAGTGAAAGTAATAATGTTTCTGAGAAAATAATCTTAAATTGACGGTTTGAGTTATCATTTCTACACCATTAGGTTAAATTTGCTGCGCAAAGCTTGCCTAGTACAAACTAGTTTGCTTTGTCATATTATTACATTTGAGACTTTAGCAAATATACATCGAAGATAGTAGATATGATATCATTTCGTTGTGACGGTTATATATAAGAAATAATTTAAAAGAAAAAGGAGCGAATGATTTTATTTCCTTTCCCTTAGAACTACAGCCTACACACCTAATTCGCCTTAATAATGAAATTAAATTGTATTTGGACTTGGCAATTGCAGTTGACTACATTTGAATACTTGTAATCTCCTCCGGACAATAATAATTCAGTTCCTGGTATTGTCTGCGTGCAAGTCAATATTCTACAATACACCAGCTATTTTTCTTAATCAATAACACGACGTTGACCAACGACTTTTCTGCCAATCCCCCAACTTGCTCCATTATTCAATACAAGTTACTAAGGTTTTTCCTTTTGATGTAAATAATATTCACAAAAAAATATAATAAATTAAGAGAAAAATCTTTTTTACCTCATGAACTATGGTCATTTTGACACTTTGCCTTCTAAATTTTTTTTTCGTGCAAATTACCTCCTAAACTGTACGAACTTTGCACTTAACCTCCTGAACTCTCGTTTTTGGTCGAAATCCTAGCCGGATCTCCCTTGTGTAACATGCACGCTAACATGTAAGAGGTAAAATTGACTTTCCATCTCTTCCTCATGACTCCCGCTCAAGATAATGACACATGAGCACTACGTAGGTTCCAAATCCTATGTGTATACATATATTAATGTGAATATTATTTTAACAGGTCATACAACTGCTCACGTGCCATTGTTTTGAGCAGGAGCCATAAGTAAGAGATGGAAAGTCAGTTTTACCCCTTATATGTAAGCGTGCATATCACACGAGTGAGATCTGACCAAAAGTTCCACCAAAAATGGGAGTTCAGGAGGTTAAGTGCAAATTTTGTACAGTTTAGGAGGTAATTTGCACGAAAAAAAATTTTAGGAGGCGAAGTGTCAAAATGGCCATAGTTCGGGAGGTAAAAAAGATTTTTATCTAAATTAATAATTGCTAAATAATTATTACAACAATATAATATAATGAACGCACACCATCGTCTTCACCATCGTGTACAAATGAACATAGCCTATTTTGATCATTTTATTAATATTATTTATAACACATATTATTTTCCGTCATTTTTCATTAACTACATTTGCATTTTTCTATTGACCTGCAGACACTCAATATGGAACAACCTTATTCGAACGATGAAGTTGATGATGTACGTAGACGTTGGGCCGAGTGTTTATTAGAGGTCATTGCTTGATCACCATGTAGGGTGTGCAATATTTTGGAGTGTAAGAAACAAACTATTTYTGGATAACTTGAATGGTAGCAAAATAGATACTCATCGTCTTTTGGTGATTTCTATTTTAACATTTGTTGATCGTGTATTTGGCGACTTGTGTTGTTTGTATTGACATCTTATGGTGATTGTGTACTATTGTGATTAATGACATGTGTTGTTTGATATTGGGATTATATAAATGAAATGTGTTTTGTGATTTAAATAGGTAATAAAATTGTAATATAAGAGCAGGCCTGGAAAAGGAAAAATGAATCTGGAATGAAATTCCAAAAATGTAAGAATCTAGAACGGATCTCAAAAAACCGTTCTAGAAAGTATACTTTCTAGAACGTCTGTTTCTTAAGACGTTCTGGAAGTATACTTTCTAGAACGTCTATTTTTAAAGACGTTCTGGAAAACAACTTTCTAGAACGTCTGTTTTTTGAAACGTCCTAGGAAATATACTTTCCAGAACGCCCGTTTTATAAGACGTTCTAGAAAGTTATTTTCCAGAATGCGGAAACCGGTAAAAACAACTTTCTAAAACGGCTGAACTTTTTTCTAGAACATCTCAGATAACCGTTCTAGAAAGTCCGACATTCTAGAACACCTCAGCAGGGCGTTCTAGATTGTTATACTTTCTAGAACAGCATGGACTCCTGACGTATACGAAGGAGTGCGGTTCGTTCGAGAAATTTCTACCTCTCTATCTATCTCTGAGATGTTTGGATTTTTCAAAACTCCATGGACATGCAGAAGAGAAAGGGAATTCCAACAATTTGTTTAATCGATACAAATTATGACCCCGATCTTGCAGATATTTCGATTTCGGCGAATGATGACGCTATAACATAACTTAACTGAAGTTTCGCCAGAACGTTCAGTCCAGCCAAAGTCGATGTATATAGAACAACCATAAAACAAAACAACTTTTTGTGGTTTTTATGCGTATCCAAATTCATGCAACTCAATTGAAACACGAGATTCAACAACTGAAGCTACTGGTAGTCCCGAGGGGGCGACATCCTTCTATAATAAATAGTTAGCAGTACTGAACGAGCGAGTCATCGGTCCGGGGAAAGAAATATCCGCCTATTCCGACCGGGGAGAACAGGCTATTGGGCATTCTGGAAACTGTTTCTGCACTAGTGAGTCAAGTTGTAGACAACGCTCAAAAGGAGATTACTAAAGCTTAACTAATTTACTTCCAAAGTCAATTCCTTTATTAACAAGTTAAGTTGTAGACAAAGCTCAAAAGGAGTTTACTAAAGCCGAACTAATAGATATAAAATTATTTCATTCACCTGATAGATAAAAAATTATAGAACTTAAACTCATATATATATATATATATATATATATTATATATATATATATATATATATATATATTTGATGGCTCATATATATATTTGCTTTGTTATGTATTTAATCCATTGCTTTTTTCTAGT
The DNA here is from genome assembly GCA_014905375.1 of Phtheirospermum japonicum. Lineage (NCBI taxonomy): Eukaryota > Viridiplantae > Streptophyta > Magnoliopsida > Lamiales > Orobanchaceae > Phtheirospermum > Phtheirospermum japonicum. Next base: position 185,022 of record BMAC01000618.1, on the reverse strand, counting down.
CGCCGCTGATTTCCAAATTGTGCTATAGATTAAAGTGGCTTTATGACATGAAAATGAAGATTTTCATACAACTCAAGGACTGAAACTCCAAATTGTGATATAGATAAAAGGGGCTTTATGACATGAAAATGAAGATTTCCATACAACTCAAGGACTGAAACTGAACATGAATTCAAGCAGCAATATATATCATTCATCTAACTGGTTATATGTAATATTTATTCCAACTTTAAAAAGAACAAGCCATACACAAACAAAGGAGCAAATATAGTAAATGGATGAACATATACACAATAACATTAACGTACGAGGAGTAGAGCTAGAAGAAAGGTAGGATAATATTACTTGATTCGAAACAGCTTTAAAGCCATGCGGCTAAATTCCTTCTTCAACAGAGACTTGTTAAGCAAACCAAAGGGCTTGTTCTGTTTCTTGGTCTTTGTTGTAGCAAACCTTGCCGGGTTGAATGGTCACTGTTTTCTTGTTTGCCAATCCTATTAGTTAACAGTTCATGGGTCAGTAATCATATTAACAGTCAAATAACTCATATCAATATTAATTTAAGCGAATCATCATAGTTAATAAGGCCAAATTCTTAAAATACGAATAATAATGAAATCCAATAATTCATCAAAAGATTACGAAATTTTACTTAAAAGACAAATAAATTACGGGATGTTCATAGAATCGATTGAAACACATCATGGAGCTACAACTCGGATTATAAAATGATTGTAAGAAATTAACAAAAAAGAAATGGCCACGTAAGTATTTTCAATTTCAAGTTTCAGGTGCATGGCTTTCTTTAAATACCTTGTCAAATTCTGCATGATGATTTAAGATGGACTTTAAATTTAGCAATAAAGAAACACTTAATATATCCCCCGACTGAAGTTACATGTCCATGCATATCTAGAAGCATTATTAGTTGTTGGGTACTGATACGATACTAAAAATCCATACGTAATATATCTGGGTATTTATGGTAAGCGACCTCATTTCTTGGAAGGACTATTTCTTTTGAGAGGTGGGCGAGCTAGTTTTGTAGAGTAGCGACCTGGAATATGAGGATGAGTTCTCATATAGGGTCGCGACCTCTTATGCTTTTGTGTGTTGGGCGCTATCTGTTAACTCGGTCATGGACTTTATAAATATTAGGCCCGAATGGGCTCATATGGATGGTATTGTGGGGTCCCAGTGGATTGTATGGAAAGAATCATAGGCCGAGGCCTATTCTGGTAATTTAAGCGAGAGATCCATTATTTATGCGAACTTAGCATACAGGAGAAATCCTAATTCTAAGTTGGTCACGGTATTTATGGAATTATGGTGGGAGAAGGAAACTCTGGTTTGGGGAGAACTTCTCTCGTCTATATAAAAGGGGTGCATAACTCTCTTTATTTTTAAAGTGTTTTTTATCACGATTTGGGCTCTCGAAAATATCTCTCTTAAGAATCGGAAGACCTTCGCCGGGGCCGTCCTCCGCTTGGATGAGGGTGTTGTTTTGCTGGATCGGGTAGGTCGCCAGGAAGCTTTTTGGAGGCTTATCAGGTCACAGTTACGAAATTGGAAGCTGTTTTAGGTCGCTGATCTCATATTTGAGGTTAGTACCCCTTATTCTTGGTAACCAATCCTTTTGGTTTTATCAAGTGGCGCCGTCTGTGGGAGGGACATCGAGTCCTTGAGCAAAAGATGTGAGAATTTTTGTAAGCGCAGCATGAAGGATAAAAACATACAAACCAGGATCATGGACTTTGGTTCTAGATCAAACAAACTGAAGAAGAAGAAGAAGAAAAAGAAGAAGAAGAAGAAGAAGAAGAAGAAGAAGAAGAAGAAGATGGCGCAAATCAATAAAAGAGAACCAACAAAAGACGGACAAACACCTCCTCAGGGAGAACCACCAATCCAGAATTTGGGTGGCACACCACCACCCTCACCAAGGCAACACAACGGAAAAGAGCTTTAAGGAGACTTGGAGGCGAAGACACCGGAGGTTGTGGCGCAAAGACGGTCCATATGGGGATGAAAGAGTGGAGAGATTTACCCAAAGATAAGCCCTGTCAAACCATTAAAGGATTCTTAGAAGGGCTTATGGATTTTGTGCCTATAAAGAAACAGGAAGAACTAAACAAGTAACTAGCAGGCGAGCTGGGTACTCCGAAAGAGAAGGGTGATGGATCGAATGGCGGGCAGGGAGAAAAATCTATATCAAAAAAGACAAAACAAAGCATGGGGTCTCTGTCTTGGAGATCTTATCAAGGGAGGAAGAACAAGGGTAAGCGAAAACGGGTAGATTCTTCCACCTCTACCTCGTCCACGGAGTCTCGTATCCGCAGGTATAAGTACAAGAAGGCGAAGAAGGTGAAGATCGGGCAAAAATATTACAAACGCCGAGGTCGGCGGCATAGCAAATCTACCAGTGAGAGCGGAAACCAAACCTCGGGTACAGATGGTGAATTCAGAGATAAGTCACGTAAAAGTCAGAGTGGGTACCATGAGGAAGATGGCGAGAATGAGGTCGGACCAGGGAATAAGGCGTTTAGAGATATGTAGGAGGCCTTGTTAAACTTGCAAAAATGGATAGAAGGAGAGAAGTTCGATGAAGATAAGGGACATCCTTTTTTGGATGATATGTTGCGAGCTGCGATGCCCAAGGGGTGTAAGGCGTTGGAGTTTCAATATCGTGGGATGATAGACCCGGTGGAACATTTGCAGCTCTTTGAAAACGAGAGGATGTTACATGGATATACTGATGCGGTGACATGTCGAGCCTTTGTGTATACCTTGAGGGGGATCGCACAGAGCTGGTTCTATCAATTGACGCGAGGAAAAATTACTAGCTTTAAGGTGTTGCGAGCTGCTTAAAACAATTTTCGAGTGTGAGACAGAATGAGAAGATTACGCAGTCGGTCTTTACTATGGTACAACGACCTGATGAAACGTTGAAGCAATATGTTAACAGGTTTACCAGTGCCACACTCGAAGTACCCACCGCTACAGACGAGATGAAGGTGGGAGCTTTACATCAAGGATTGAGGAGAGAAGACTTGCGTAAGTTGTTGGTGAAGAAGGAGGCGCGAACATACGATGAGGTCTTGGAAAGATTCCATAAATATATACAAGTGGAGGAAGCTGAGGAGGAGCATCGTGTGCGATTTAGTAGGGAGGTCGCGAATGCAGGGGTAGTATTTCTAGGAGGGAGATTAGAAGGGAACCCAGAAGGATAGTGCGCGGACTCCTAACTCTGAGTCACATGGTGAGAGAAAAAACTGAAGTAGATATGCGAAATTCGAGGAATAAGGATTTTACACCATTGGCCTATCCGCGGGCTAAGGTGTTTACTATCATGGAGCGCTTGATACCTAATGATATAAAATGGACGGAAAATCGCACGCAAATCCCTACTAATCCTAAATCAGATTTTTTCTGTTTGTTTCACAATAATTATGGTCACTCCACGGAGAGATGCAGGCATCTTAAATAAGAAATTGAGAGACTCATAAAGGTTGGGCATTTGAAAGAATTCACAGAGATAGAGAGCTGACCGCCCGTCTTCAAGCGTCAAATTAAATATTTATTTTCCTCAACTTCTCTCCACTAATTAGTAGTAGCGATAAGTAAGGGTCGAACCCACGAGGAGTGTGGTTAGATTGTGATGGATCGTATTTTATTTAAATAAATAATTGGGGTAAAGAATTATGAATTAACTAATAAAATAAACAAGCAATTGAACTAGCAAGAAAATAATTAACGAAGAATTCAATAATAATAAAGGCCTAGTTCTAGTTCAGTTTCCACCCTCGATTCACTCATTTAACCAACCACAATATCATAATCCATTCATCACATGCGACTAAAAATCCTAAGTAGCAATAAGCTCTGCTACTCGAATTTACCCTTACTGTGTACTCAATTAAAATAAGCTCTTTAATTGAATCTAATTATTGAATAACCTATAATAAGCTCTCTAGGTTCAACCCAACAACAGCATTAATAATTAGACAAATAGATTAATCTAGGCAACAAACGCATAAGCTCGGTTCATTCAACCTATGTTGTGTTGTCCCTAACGATTTACAATCATTAGTTGCTTCAGAGAAATGGTAATTACGACAATTACACGGGAAGCAATCCTATTTCTAGCAATAGATAACCAATCCATAATCTAGGTGATCAAGCCAAATTAAGAATTAAGCAATCATAAATTAAAAATAGAACAACACAAACAATCGCATATGACGAACGAAAAACAATATTGCACAAATCAATTAAACATAGTTTCACGAGGGTATCAACATACCTAGAACTAGATAAAAAGTTTACTCACTCATGGAGTTAAAAAAATAAAAGAAAAGGTTCAGATAAACAAACATAATCCTTGATAAAATAGGAGAGAGGATGTGTTGAACTTGAATCTTGCGTCTTGGAACGTCAATCTTCAAGTTCTCTTGCGTATGGTTGATTTGGGACGAATTGGAACCTCTATGGACCTCCTTAGAACTCTAGGATATGTTATATTATTCCTATGGGACGAAATAGGGTCGGGGTTTATATAGGAATCCTTTTTCTTTCCACACAAGTTTTCTTCCAAAAATAACTCTGCCGAGTCGGCGTCGACTGACGCGAACCAACCTTCGGCATCAACGCGAATAACCCGCCTGCATCATCCTGCATGGGCGTTTACTGACGCCCTTCCCATTCGACGCTTCAGAGCATGAGCGTCGACGTTGCGTCGACTGACGCCCTTCCAATCGACACTTCAGAGCATGGGCATCGACATTGCGTCGACTGACGTCCTTCCCATCGACGCTTTAGAGCATGAGCGTCGACATTGCGTCAACTGACGCCCTTCCAATCGACGCTTCAGAGCATGAGCGTTGACTGACGCGAGCCAGCCTTCGGCGTCACACCGCACATCGCGTCGATTGACGCGATCCATCCTCGGCATCGACGCGTCATCGACGCAGCATCTTGATTTTTGATTTTTCTCTCGTCGATTCATCAATCCTCGTTTCTCTACTTCCTTGTGAAACATCCTTGGATAAATATAGCACCAAATACTGCAAAATAGAGAAGAAATATATGATTGGTGCTTTATTGCTCATAATAACAATTATGCGAGAAATAAGCATATATGATAATATTAAGCACATAAAATCACCGGAATTAAACCGTCAATTAGCGTGTAATTTCTCGCTTATCAAGAGCCAAGGGAACCGAGGCAGCTACTGCCCCCACCACCGCTGAGAGATCCACCTCAGGATTAGGTCGAGAGACAGCCACAACAAGGAAATCAGGGACATAATGGCCCGAGAAGAAATAAGGGGAGGATAAACATGATTTTAGGGGGACCATCGGATGGTGATGCTAATAGTGCACGAAATAAGCATGTTAAATCTGCTCGCTCGGGAACGTGGGAGGTCGATAGTGTGAGTCGACACCCGCAGACATCCAGACCGACCATCTCTTTTGGTCCTACTGAGCGACGCGGGCTGCAGGAAGATCATAATGATGCGTTAGTAATTGAAGTTGAGGTGGCGGGATACGAGGTTGGCAGAATTTTTGTGGACAATGGGAGCTCGGTGAATATAATATACACGGATTGTCTTGAACAAATGAAGTTGGAGACCAAGGTGCGATCTGTGAATACGCCCATATATGCGTTTAATAGGGCACAAGTGATTACGGAGGGAGAGCTGACACTAGCAGTGGTGTTAGGGAAGGATGAGTTGCAGGTGAAGAGAAATCTGAAGTTTTTGATAGTCCGGGGGAGATCGGCATATAACGCAATATTAGGTCGACCTGCCCTCAATGAATTTCAACCAGTGACGTCAACATATCACATGAGTATCAAGTATCCGGTGGGAGACAGAGTGGGGGAAGTTATTTTTGAACAGCAGGTCGCAAGGTCATGTTATCAAATGATGGTCAGAAAAGGGTTGAGTGAGAACAAGCGTGAGAGGGATAATGATCTACCAGAGGGTGTATATAGTGCGAAAAAGGTGAAAGAACAGGAGAATTATGTTCGGCCACACGAGCAGTTGAGGGAGATTTCATTAGAAGAAGGTCGCCCGAAATACACTACGAGGATCGGGACCTTGATGGAAGAAACATTGAGAGAAGAGATGGTACAATTATTGAAGGAATTTCGCGATGTTTTTGTTTTTGGGGATGGAGAATTGATAGGAGTATCTACAGAGGTCACGCAATATCATTTGAATGCAAACCCGGAGGCGAGGTCGGTTAAACAGAAGAGAAGACATTTTGGGCCTGAGTTGGACAAGGTAATTGAAGAGGAGGTGCAGAAATTGCTAAAGGCAGGGAACATTAGACAAATCAAATTTCTAGAATACCTATCTAATGTTGTGATGGTGCCAAAGCCTGGACAAAAATGGAGGATGTGTGTGGATTTCCGCGACTTGAGTAAAGCCTGTCCAAAGGATCATTATCATTTGCCGCGAATTGATCAACTGGTGGATTCAACCTGAGGATGCGTGCTGCTGCTGAGTATGATGGATGCTTCGTAGGTATATCAACAAATACCTCTTGCAAAGGAGGATCAGCCTAAGGTGGTCTTTGTTACATCTACGGGGACGCATAGTTTTGTGTCCATGCCCTTTGGCCTGAAAAATGCCGGAGCGACCTATTAGAGATTGGCGGATCGAATGTTCAAGGATCTGTTGGGGTTCACTATGGAGGTTTACGTCGATGATATGCTGGTGAAGAGCAAGAAAGCAGAATCCCATATGGAGGACTTAAGAAAAACTTTTCTTATATTAAGGCAGTATGGGATGAAGCTTAATCCAAAGAAGTGCGCGTTTGGTGTGCAATCTGGAAAATTCTTGGGATATATGGTGACGGAAAGAGGTATTGAGGTTAATCCGGAGAAGGTGCGGGCTGTTTTGGAGATGACGCATCCTCGAACAGTACGCGACGTACATGTGCTTACAGGTCGCATTGCAGGCCTTAATCGTTTTATTTCAAGGCCGGCAGAAAGGGGTGTCCCCTTTTTCAGGGCACTCCGGAAAGGGTCCAAGATCGAATGGACCAAAGAAGCGGCGGATGCATTTGAGGAGTTGAAAAAATACTTAGCAGAAATACCTTATTGACCAAGCCGATGCCTGGAGAAGACCTGATCATATATATATCGGTTGGAGAGGTCGCAGTAAGTTCGGTGCTACTCAGAGAGGATGCAGGTACGCAGAAACCCATCTATTATATCACCAGGATGCTGCGAGGTGTTGAGTTGAACTATTCAGAGTTGGAGAAGGGCGGTTTTGCGCTGATTTGCACTGCAAGAAAACTGCGGCCATACTTTTTGAGCCACAGGTGAAAGTACGTGCCAATCTAGCTCTCAAGCAGGTATTGAGTAATCCAAATATATCTGGAAGGTTGGTGAAGTGGGATGTGGAGTTAAGCGAGTACGATGTGGTGTACGAATCTAGGGTAGCCATTAAAGCACAAGTATTGGCAGATTTTTTGCAGGAGATGGTGCGTCCATCTGATGCAGATGACGAGGTAAAGCCATGGGTATTGCATACCTATGGATCAACTATGGTGTCAGGAGTAGGGCTGGGGGTTGTGTTAACCAGCCCGAAAGGAGAAAATCTGGAGTTCACGATTAAGCTGGGATACAAGGCATCTAACAATGAGGCTGAGTATGAAGCTGTGTTGGAGGGTGTGAAAATGGCGAGCTATCTGGGAGCAAGGAAGGTATGGGCATACACAGATTTTCAGTTGATAGCTCTTCAGTTCGACGGGTCTTTTGAAGCAAAAGAAGAACGCATGGCGGTGTATTTAAAATAGTCACAAGAAGAGGTTGCACGCTTTGAGGAGTTAAACTAGAGCACTTGCCGCGAGCTGAAAACACTCGGGCTGATACTCAGAAAATTACGTTAATGGAGTTGATTCATAGTAGTGTGGAAAAAAGAATGGAGGTAATGGAGCTCGAGTTTAAGGATGATTGTCGCACGCCTATCCGGGATACTTTCATTAAAGAAAAAGAAGGTACAGAATGGTTGACAACAAAGGAAACTAAAACGGCGGCTCATTTTTATGTTATAAATGAGGAGTTGTACAAGAGGTCACGCTTTAGACCTTTTTTGAAATGCTTGGTTAAGGAGCATGGATTAGAAGTGCTAAAGGAGATACATGAGGGATATTGTGGTGATCATGCGAAGGGAAGAGCGTTGGTTGGCATAACATTGCGGGCTGGCTTCTTTTGGCCATGATTGAAAGTCATGGCTGGCGACCTGGTTAGAACGTGTAAGAAGTGCCAAATGCATGCCCCGGTTACCCATATACCTGCTGAAGATATGATGATAATGAGCTCACCTTGTCCTTTTGCACAATAGGGAATTGATATCGTGGGACCTTTTCTAAAAACACCGAGCAACAAACAAAATCTGGTGGTCGCAGTTGATTATTTCACAAAGTGGGTGGAGGCTGAAGGGGTTACGGACATAAGCGAGCAGGACATGATGGATTTTATTTTTAATAACATTTTTTTTTGATTTGGTGTCCCGCGGGTGTTGGTGTCTGATAATGGAACCCAGTTCAATGGGCAGAAAATACAGGATTGGTGTAAAGAAATGGTGATGAAGCAGCGATTTGCTTCTGTGGCACATCCCCAAACTAATGGGCAAGTTGAAGTTACTAATCGTATCATTGTGTAGGGTATTAAGTTACGATTGGAAAAAAGAGGAGCTCGCATCAGTCTTATGGGCTTATCGAACAACTCCCCGAACTTCTACAGGGGAGTCGCCGTTCAGTTTGGTCTATGGGATGGAAGTTGTTATTCCAGCCGAGATAGTAGGAGGGTCGCAACGCTTAGCATTGTTTAATGTGGAGGACAACGAAAGGCTTGCAAGAGGAGCAATCGAAACAATTGAGGAAATACGTGAGAAGGCTGCGGCCCGGGTAGAGCATTACAAGCATAGGATACAAGCTGCTTTTAATAAACGTGTTAAACATCGTTATTTTCAGGTTGGTGATTTGGTATGGAGGCGGTCTGATGCGCTGCGTAAGACCAGGAAGCTGGATCCAAATTGGGTTGGGCCATTCAATGTGGTAAAAGTACTACGTGGAGGAGCATATATACTTGAGAATGCTGAAGGTAAAGTTCTACCTAGGAGCTGGAATGTGTGTCATTTGAAGAGGTATTACGCCTAGATGGCGGACTGTTGTGTTTTACCCTTCGGGGCGGTTGTTTCATTACCCTTCGGGGCGGGCTAATGTATTTTACCCTTCGAGGCGGTTGTTTCATTACCCTACGGGGCGGTTGTTTCATTACCCTTCGGGGCGGGCTTTTGTGTTTTACCCTTCGGGACGGTCTGTTGTGTTTTACCCTCCGGGGCGGTTGTTTCATTACCCTTCGGTGAGGGCTGTTGTGTTTTACCCTTCGGGGCGGTTGTTTCATTACCCTTCGGGACGGGCTGATTGTGTTGGAACCCTTCAGGGCGGATATCTTTTTCGATATATAATAAAACTTGGTGAACTATTTTCATGGTTTTAAATATGGTTAAGTGATGTGATTATGTTGTTTTACATATGTTTGGGAAGGATATGTTTGACTTACATAAATTATGGAATTATTGTGTTATTGATGATTATGTCTTTGCGAGCTAACATGTTTAACTTATATATGCGAGCTTGTTTTAGCTCCTTTGGATTATTTGTGATTCGTGGTTCGATTAATTTTTGAGCTCGTGGTTTTGTGGAGGTGGGAAGTATGGTTGCAATTGATTATGAATTCGCGCGACCTATATTAACTTATGAATTTATGATGGCTTAGATTGCAGGTTTTTACATGGTTTGAGTTGCAGGTTCATATATGGTTTAAGTTGTAGAGCTATGCACATAACAAATATAAAAAGGACATTGTTCATACAGATAAATAATATTGTTCATAAATTGTGGGAGAAAAATAGAGGTTTTGGAATTTGAGAAAAAAACAAGCCATCAGGTCGCACTAGGCCCAGGAGAGGGGACAAAGTCTTCTAATGGTGTGTCTAGCTCGGTAGTGAGTTTGGCGGACAGCACAGCTCGGCCCTAGCAAGACAACCACCATTTAGCGTCGATTGGCTAATTTATGTCGCCCTTGAAGGAGCTGAATGTCCGCAGCATATAAATGATGGCCGACACGTCGGGGGTATAGGCAACATTCAAGGCCGCGAGCTGGTCCTTGATTATTCCAGCAGCCTTAAAAACCCATTCCTTGCTGCCGACCACCATCTTACCAAAGTACAAGGAAAACTTCTTCTACGCCTTCAACAACTCTTCCCAGTAGGTGCCCATGTACTTTTGGCTTACGTCGCTCAACAAGAAAGTTCGTCAACCTTCAGCTACACCTCGCTCATGCGCCACCTGGTTCTGCTCCTCAAGTTTCTGATTTTGTGCTTCGAGCTCCTCAACCTGGCGATCTTATTTCTGGGCGTCCTTGATCTAATTGCCCAGACGAGCTGTTTTATCTTTCAAGCTGTTCACCTGGCTCTTCAAAATGAGTATCTCCTCCTCGCGAGCCTTCAGCAGGTGATTCGCCCCATCCAATTCTCCTTGAGCCAAGGATAGCTGTCGAGTTTGTTGCTCAGCCTGGGCAGTTTGCTCGTCGTACGTTTTTTGGAGGTCGCTCTCAGCATATCGAGACAGTAGTTCCTCAGATAGCTTGGAGACCAGGTGACTCAGCTGTATCATGAAGTAATATAAGGGTTTGCAGGTATTATCTTGGTAAGGATTTTTAAGTAATAAATTACTTGTTTGATTATCCGTTCATCAAGGGCCTGGATCTCTTTGGCATTGTCGCACGGGGCCAACCCTTTTCCAGGTCGGGAGAGCTAGATGAGGTCGCAGCGTGAGTTTTGTGGAGATGACATTGTTTTGGAGCGGGAGAGCTCGGGCTTTTGACAGTTGGCTTGATGGATCGTTTTCCCTTCGAGGACCACTGGACTAGTTGTACCTCTTCCAGGTCGTCCTCAGCTTCCGAGCCAGCCTCTATCTCGAATGCTTGATTTAATACCTCATCCACGTTGATGATGGGAGGAGGTGCTGAGGTGATGGCGGTCTGCGGATCGGTCCGCTCTGTGACTTCTTCAGAGCTCGATGAGACGCACTTATTGACGAATGCAACTGCAATAACAAAGTGGTGCATTATTATTAAATTATAATAATTGATGATGGTGTAAAGTTGTGTAACATAAAACGAACTCTGATTGAGTCATGGCAAGATCTGGGTTGACCGGACGAGAGTCGATGCCCACAAATTTGAAAATTTTGGACCGATTGGTGAGTAGCACCACATCAAATGGGAGCTTACTCCATTCTGCGAGCTGGTCAGAATATTTTTTGTACAAGATGGGAAAATGTTTGGGACTTGGAGGATTGGTTTATTTTGGGGTATGGTATTGTAGCTCGGTTGGAAAAGGCTAGCTCTCAGTGTTGTGGATGAAGAAGAAGTTTCTCCTCCAATCAAGAACCTTATTTGAAGGATTCACTAATAATCGGGATTTGCCGGTGCGAGCAGAGAGATAAAAAGAATGTCTTTGGTATTTTATTTGGAAGCAAAAATGGAAGAAGCCTGGGTCGGGCTCCGTATCATAGTATTTACATAGTATAATATATCCCGCCATAAATTTCATGGAATTGAGGGTTAATTGTAAAGGGGAAGACTTTATATAAGGAGGAGGGTCTCACTACTGCAGAAGCAGCCTTCCACGGCGGCTCTGGAAAACCGCCGTTAAATATGTTTTTATGGCGGTTTTCCAGAAAACCGACGTTAAATTCAGACTTTAACGGTGGTTTTGTTAAAACTGCCGTAGAATCCTACATTCTACGGCGGTTTCTTAAGAACTGACGTTAATTAATTACTAATTAACGTCAGTTCTTAAGAAACCGCCGTGAATTATCAGGTATTCAAGGCAGTTTTTTAAAAAAACGCCGTTAATTTGTTCAACCTTAAATTAGTTCTCTAGATTTGACGTCGGGTTCCATTAGAATCGCCGTGAATGTGATGACAGTTAACGGCAGTTTTATTAGAACCGATGTAGAAAGTTGTCTGCCATGTCACCCACCCACGTCTTGCCCAAGCATGTTATTTAGACCGTTGATCCGTGTCTTAAAACCAAAAAAAATAAAAATACTAAACCGAAAAACATAAAAATATTAATTAAAACAAAAAAAAATAATAAATGTAAAAAAAAAAAAAACCCTTTCGTCATCCCTAATTTCCCCTCACTTGTTCAGATCAGGGGAAGCTTTTTATCGGAGGGGATCTCATGGGAGACAGATGAGGAGAAGCTGAAGAGTTACTTTCAAGGCTATGGAGAAGTGTTGCAGGCCGTGGTGATGAGAGATAAATTAACTGGAAAGCCTAGAGGCTGTGGCTTTGCCGTGTTCGCTGATCCAAGTGTTCTCGATGCTGTTGTTCAGGATAGACACGTTATCGACGGCCCGCACGGTAAGAAATTAGAATTGATGATTGAATTAGGGTTCTCTCATTTTCTTTCGAATTTTGGGGAGTTTTGGTTTTCTTGTGTTCAATTCTGCATTTAGCTATGTGTCAAATCTCTCTCTCTCTCTCTCTCTCTCTCTCCCTATATATATATATATATATTTGGATTTTTGTTATTTGTTATTTTAGTCTTGTTCGTTTGTGTTGTCCTTCTCGATTATTGGGGCTTAGGAGATTGCAGGAAGCACCATTAATAGGTACCTGTTTTTTGGATTTTGTCAATTGTTCGTAAATTGCTTGCTGGGGATTTGGTCATATATTGTTGTATATATCTTTGAGCTCTCCCATGTCTGCTAATTTTGGATGTTTCTACATCTGAAATAATTTTATGCTAAATAGAAAACTTTTAAACTTGTACATATCGATTCTTATCATTTTGTGTTATCTCTGGAATAATGTGGTGATTTTGGTGTATTTTATGATGATTTCCTCGTATATTTCTTGAAACAATATGCATTATTACTATTAAAAAAGGTCGTTGATAAAAAATTGGCATTTATGTTGGGGTTTCAATTTGTTCTTTGATAAAAACATAGCTATTTGGGTTTCCAACTGGTTGGACGTATTAATTTCTCTGTGTTCCCAATATCCTGCATAATCACATGATATTTCTGAAATTTCCAAAATAGGTCGAGGCAAAGAAAGCTCTATCAAGAGATGAGCAGGTCTCCAAAGTCGGAAAACTCATGCGTCTCAAGAAACTTCGGAGGAGGTGGTGACGCCAGGACCAAGAAGATATTTGTTGGCGGTTTGCCGCCAACTCTGAATGAGGACGGCTTTCGTCAGTACTTCGAAGCTTACAGCATGGTAACTGACGTTGTAATAATGTACGACCAGCAGACGAATCGCCTTCGTGGTTTCGGTTTCATCTCATTCGATTCCGAGGAGGCAGTTGATAGGGTTGCGGTTTGCCGCCAACTCTGAATGAGGACGGCTTTCGTCAGTACTTCGAAGCTTACAACATGGTAACTGACGTTGTAATAATGTACGGCCAGCAGACGAATCGCCTTCGTGGTTTCGGTTTCATCTCATTCGATTCCGAGGAGGCAGTTGATAGGGTTCTACACAAGACATTCCATGATCTAAGCGGTAAGCAGGTCGAAGTGAAGCGGGCCACTCCTAAAGATTCCAATTCCAGTGGTAGTGGGGCCCGGTCTAGGAGCGGTCAGGGTTACGTGTCCTCTATTGGTAACTCGAGCTCGTACGATGGCCGAATGGAATCGAGTAGATACACGCACTCGCAAACTAACAGTCAGGGTGGGTATCCGTCTTATGCTTCGGATGGGTACAATATGCCAGGTTATGGGTATGGGCCCACCAATAATGGAATGGGTTATGGATATGGGAATTACGGTGTTCCCATTTATGTTCTGGGTGGCTTTTGCAGTTGCTGTACCTTTTTTTATTTTCCTAGCGCGTAATAAGTCATATTTAAGGAATAGAGATAGCTCATTTTATCTTTATTTTTCTTTCTTATTTTCTTGCTGTAGTTTCTTAAATCTGGCTTGCTTATAGCTTGGTTGCTTATTTGGAGTCGTCGCCTTTTATTTTATTTGGTTATGTTTGAGATAATAGTAGCTTGTGTTAAACTTTATGTGAGTTAATTAATTGTTTCAGTTGAATTCTACATTGTGCCTTTTCACTTGGAACTGTAACCTTTTCTCTTTTTTTTCTCGCCTGTCATGGCTATGCTATTTTAAAAACTATTAAAGGAATTGTTGCAGTTCCCAGTTTCTACCAGTGTTAATCTCTGCTTGTTTTTTGGATAATGTATTTTATGCGCATCATATTGCTTTCATGGACAAGGCTGATGAAGAGACCGATAGGCGCCTTGCAAAGCACATTGTGGCGTTACACTTTGATGATCCTGAAGTTTGAATCTTCTCTCTCTCTCTCTCTAAATCTAATTATGGATTGAGAAAGATTCATGTTTTAATATCTCAATATTGCCTTTTGTTCAGAGAATTCTAAGCAAAATGTCATCAACCTGCCGACTTTAACTGCTTATATAAGTTATGCACGTCAACGTATTCATCCACAGTTATCAGATGAGGCTGCTGAGGAGTTGACTAGGGGATACGTAGAGATGAGAAGAAGAGGATATTTTCTGGGAAGCAGCAAAAAGGTTATATAATATTATGTCAGATTTTTATGATTGCACATGTTTTAGTCAATTTGGATATTCAGACTATTTGCTGTTGTAAGTGGATTGTTTTTTTTCATGACAGATCATAACTGCAACTCCAAGGCAAATTGAAAGTTTGATACTCCTTAGTGAGGCCTTGGCTCGAATTCGTTTCTCAGAAGTGGTTGGTTTAGCTCTCTCTCTGGTGACCCTGATGTCAATTTTGCGTAATCTGATGATTTATAAGGATTATATACTTGGACATGCAGGTTGAAAAGCGGGATGTGACCGAGGCTTTTAGACTTCTTGAGGTAGGGATGCAACAATTCAACTGGTATTCTTTTGTTCCCAATAACTTTTTTTTTCTGTTCAAAATGTATAATTTTAAAAGGTAATTGTTTTATTTTTTACTATTAGGTCAATCCACATGAAACGGAAGGGACGAATATTTGGAATGCAAAAGATAGGGGCTAAGAAAATACCAGAACACGTTCGATGTCACAAGCAGACTGATTTGGAAAAGGCAAAAGCAACTCTTCTACTTGCGACATTGCCAAAATCTTTACCTTGTAGGGATAAGTAAGCACGGTTTTTTGGGGTTTTAATTATTACGACAGATTAATCCTATACTTCCATCTTATGGAATGTTATTTTGCACAGGGAAATGCATGAGATAACCACATATATTAAAGGTGCCATATGTGATGAGAAATGTCTGGGACGATGCCTTTACGTTCACGGTGTTCCTGGAACCGGCAAGGTGAAATATTATTGTGTTTTGTTAATATTCAATTTTTTTTTTATCAGGTCAATATAACTTGTTTTCTATCTGCAACAAACTGCAGACACCAAGTGTACTTGCTGTGATTAGGAGTTTGAAGTTGGAGGTTGATGCAGGAAGCATAAAGCCTTATAGCTTTAATTTTTACTGAAACATATATAATTGGGATATGTATCTTGACAGTTTATTTTATGAGACTCCAATTTATGCAACATAACACAATGACATCAAGGACTAAATGAATCAATTGGGGTGTTTAACTCAAAAAAAAATTTTCATATATGGTTTATTTTTACTGAGAGTATTAGTTTTTAAAAACAGCCGTAAAAATTTACGGCGGTCGATTTAACGGCGGTTCAAAACTTCCGTTAAAAGCAAAAAAAAAAAAAAACTGCCGTTAATTAGGCAGTTTGCAGCAGTGTCTCGGTGTAAAATTGGTGAGGTGGGAATCTAAATCCCGACCTAAGTAAATGGTCTAGGGAAGGTTTCATAGGGTTTAAGTGGAGAATGTCTGGCAAAACCTTTTGGCAGTTTCAGGGAGGTTAAGGGTTTGTTGGAATTCTTCAAGTTTTTCTGAGTCGGGGAGCAACAAGTAGTTATCTTTAATTGTCTTGGTTGTTAGGGGTGAGGGAAGTAGGTCGACATCATCTATGGAATGCGCTATAGTTATTGGTTTTTCTAAAAAGTGCTCGCAAGGTGGTGAGTTATTATATTTGGTTAAGGGAATGCCCTCTGGTATATTCACAATAGTCAAAGGGGCAGGAGATGGATCTTCAGGTATGTTTTTTAGTAGGGCTTGGGGGCCGGTATGAGCCATAGTCTGAGCTTCTAGCTCCGACCAACTGACGTCACCTTCTGGTTCGTCGCGGAGGCCGGAGGGAGGTGAAGAGGGTTGTTTTCGTCTTCTTTTAAATATGTAAGGGTTTTCAGTGGGATGGAAATCGGGGGGAAAGGTCTGGATTTTGGGAATTTGGGGCGGAAAAAGTTAATTTGGTCATTTATTGGATATCACAAGGGGAAAACAACATAAAACACAACAACAACTCAACAAATGTAACACATATATGAATTTATATTAATTGTTGAAAAGGGGGGATTTAGGGGACTTACACATTTTTGCTGTCGTGGAGGTCAGTGATGAGCGATGTACTGCTGGTAATTTTTTGTAAACCAGAGAGTATGCGAGCTTTTTTACAGAGCAAGAATGACAATTTTTCCTTATGCTTTTGGTAAATGACGAATGAGGGGAGATGGAGGGGTTTTGTGTATATTGGGTGGCGTGAAAAGCTGATGGGACATATAGGAGTGGGGCGTTGGTAGGGTTAGAGGAATGTTTAGGGTCGTTTGTTTTGGGCCCACAACGTTTATTATACTACGAGAAAATGGGGAGATGACACGTGTTCGACATTTTGTCAGGTTGCATTTAATAAATCTTTAAGGGGATGGGATGGGTAAAGGAAAGCGTGTTTTGATCTTTTTGGTGAGTATGATTACATTTTCTTGGATTATTGTGCCCGATTACAACTTCAGGTCGTGGGAGAAAGGTTCTATGGTTTTAGATCGTCAGGTATGGAGTCTGGGGACTCGCAGATCTCTTCTTCCAAGAGGAGCATTCTTCTTGGAGGACGAGCGAGCTCAGATAGCTGATCTTTTGGAGGTCGCGGTCTTATGTAGTAATTTCTTATGGGACGATTGGTATCATAGCTCGGTATGTCGAGCAGGGTTATTCTAAAATATAGTTTGGTAATTCGGCCGGGTGATTTATTTATATTTTATGTTTTATTGTTATTTTTGGTGGTTGTATTCTTTTAAACTTTCTGTTTACATGTCCTACCTGATTTCGTATCTCAATCAGCTAGAACATGGGGGACTAGCTGATACGACACTAAAGCATTTCTTCAGAGAGGTGGATGAGCTGATTTTGTAGAGTAGCGACCTGAAATATGAGGATGAGTTCTCATATAGGGTCGCAACCTCTTATGCTTTTGTGTGTTGGGCGCTATATGTTAGCTCGGTCATGAGTTTTATAAATATTAGGCCCGAATGGACTCATATGGATGGTATTGTGGGGTCCCGACGGACTATATGGAAAGAACCACAGGCCCAAGCCTATTCTGGTAATTCAAGCGAGAGATCAATTATTTATGAAAACTTACCATACAGGAGAAATTCTAATTCTATGTCGGTCACGGTATTTATGAAATTATGGTGGGATAAGGAAACCTTGGATTGGGGAGGACTTCTCTCGTCTTTATAAAAGGGGTGCATACCTCTCTTTATTTTTAAGTTGTTTTTTATCACGATTTGGGCTCCGAAAATATCTCTCGCTATATCTGACTTAAGTATCGGAGGACTTTCGCCAGGGCCGTCCTCCGCCTTGGCTGAGGGTGTTGTTTTGCAGGATCGGGTAGGTCACCAGTTGGCTTTTTGGAAGCTTATCAGGTCATTTTGACAAAATTGGAAACTATTTTAAGTCGTTGATCTCAAATTTAAGATTAGCACCCACTATTCTTGGTAACTAATTCTTTTGGTTTTATCCAATTTAAATGATCGGGTTATCACTTCATTGGGCTTCATTATGTAAAATTGTACATGCAGTATCACAGGAATATAATGTATTACTAATTTCATTTCTATTTTTAAAGCTGGATTTAAGTTTTAAACATATATTAGAAAAAAATAAATTCCAGCAGTTACCTCCATTTTGCTGACACGAGATCAGCAACCGAACTGCAAGATGGTCGTACATGACATAATTAACTCTACAAAAATTTTATGTTATACATATTTAGTAAATATTAATCATATAAATATATATATATATATTTTACACAATATAAGATGCTTCAACTTCACCAACATTCTTGGTGGCAATAGTTGCAGTACCAAATTTTGTCAGAGATTCAAAAGTCAAAACATTGATGCCTTATATTTTTCCTGGCTCATGCAAAAAGATGAAATATACAAAGATAATTTATTAAATTACTATTTAACATATTTCCTCGCCCAGCCAAAGTCAACTGAAATGAAATGGATTTCTAATTCTCCCTGTGGCTTCTTCTACTGAGTTTTCTCTGTTCATTTGCAACCCAGAAAAATACAGCAAAAAGTATTACTCTTCATATTTTTTCTTGAAATGGGTGACAGACATGGGTTCTAAGTATGTGTCTGCAATTAAGCCAGCTCGCACTGCCCTAAATCCAATGTATGGGATTGGAAGAAATATCCCTGATAACTCAACAGTGTCCCCAGGAGCCATATACAGTATTCATAAATAAAAATTCAACATGTACGGCTAGAAAATCAGAGATGCTGAAAAGCGTTTGGCCGAGATGCATTTTTCAAATTTGATTTTCTTTTTTCACGACTGAATCTGAAGAGCGGTCTAATACGATGACACTAGTTTAAATTGATGTTATATAAATGAGTCCAAAATTTGGGTTAAGCATATGAAATTTGCTATGGCAGAGTGCCAATTCTTGTTTAACAAAATGTTTACCGCAATGCAATGATCGATGTGGTCAATCCAAATGGAACAGAATTGCATCAAAATTAACAAAAGAAGAAAAGAATAAAGTAAAAAACTTAATAGCTTAAAAACAAACCAAATTACTAGGCACTAGGCCTGAAATCAACCATTAAAAGCTTGTTTAAGCCAATTCGTCAACAAAATGAGCCACACTTGAACAAGTTTTTCGGTTCAATAAGAGGTAAAAACTCATCCCGAGCTCGACCCAATTAATAAAACAAAGTTATAATATAAGTGCACTTGGGGCTGCCAACAAACCGAGCGGCTCGCGAGCGCTCAAGTCAAAGCTCGACTCAAGTTCGGTCAAACTCGAGCTCGAACCAGTTTGAGCAATTACACAAGTCGAACTCGAGCACATTTTTAGCTGGCTCATTAGCTTGACGAACCACTTGATTATATATGTATTTACTTAAATACCCTTATATTTTATTACCTAATAACCCACAGAAATATTTAATAGCCTTAAAATCAAGTTGAGCTCAAGTCAAACCGATCGCTAGTCGATCTCGAGCATGATAATTTCTTTGGCGAGTCAAGTCAAGTAGCATTTGTTTGGTTCGTCAAGCCCAATCAGTGTTAAACATCCTGGCTCCATAAGGTTATTGCTCGACTCGACTCGGTTCGTTTGAAACCCTATGTGCACTCATGCGCTTTTCATACTCGATTCATATTGGACTCTAAAGCTCTTTCGAGCTCTAATCATGTTGGTCACTGATACGGACTAAAATAATCGTACGTGAAATTATATGATAAAAGTGACTATTTGTGGAAAGCGACCTCATTTCCTAGCGAGGGTGTACCCCTGGGAGGTGGGCGAGCTGTGATGATCTGAGTGGGCTGTTTGTGAAGAGTAGTGACCTGTAGTATAGGGATGACTTTTCATATAGGGTCGCGATCTCTTGTAATTTGGGTTGAGTACTTGAGCCCGTTTGTGGATTTAATGTACATGAATTATTATGGGCCTGGTGGGCTGTATGCCCCGGCATAATTGGGATATCTATGGAGAAGTTTGTTGTTTATGGGAACTTGCCATGTATGAGGAGTTCTAATTGAGAATCGATTGTGGAATCCTGGTGTGAAGAGAATTCTTATTATGAAAGGTAACCCTAAATATTGAGAATCTTCTCCTATCCCTATAAAAGGAGCCCCTTGACTTCTTTCTTGGAGGTTAATGCTTATTTACGCATTTATTATCTGTGTGCACTAATATTATTGAGAGAGAGAAGAAGTGTGTCTTTCGCTTATTAACTTAAGCGTCGGAGGGCCTTAATAGGCTCGAAATCCGGCCCGTCCTAGGCGTTGTTTTGCAGGAACGGAGAGGTCGCTTGGAGGGTTGCGGAGATTTTGAAGGTCGCTGTGTCATATCTGGAGTTCGTTTAGGTCACTGATCTCTAATTTTGAGGTTAGTACCCCCTATATTTGGTGGTTCAACTTTTTGAACTTATCAAATTGGCGCCGTCTGTGGGAAAGAGAGACATCGAGTCTTTGAGCGAAAGGCGTGAGAAATTGCACAAACAAAACATGAAGGAGAAGAACATAACACCAAAAGTTTTGGATTATGGATCCGGGTCCAACAATAAGAAGAAAAAGAATCGATTCATACATCTTGACGGAAAAGATGTCCCAGGGGAGGAGCAGGAGTACCCTCGCATGGGTCCTCTGACTCGAGATGCGGGCAATACGCCTCCACCTTCCCCAAAAAAGCAAGTTGGGAGGGGGCTGGCGGAGGAAGCGGAGAAGCAGACGCCTGGGATAGAACCACAAAAATCGATCCCCGAGGCAACAAAAGAGGGAAACTCGCCGAAGGAGGTGCCCGATCAGGGCAAGAAGGGATTCTTGGAGGGGCTTATGGACTTCGTACCTGTCGAAAAGCAGGAGGAGTTGCGTAAGTATTTGGAGGGCGAGCTGAGCAGGGGGAAGGATAAGAGTGAGAAGTTAAACGTTGATAGAGAGGGCGAGTCAACGGTTGGAGAGAAGAAGAAGAAGGAGCTTGGCAAGAGAAAGAAAGGAGACATCTCCAGTTCCTCCTCATCTGTAGATTCTCGTGGAGGGGAATAAAACTAAGGCGAGATCGTTACAAGGGTAGAGGTCGCAAGCATCACAAGGGCGATAGTGAGAGCAATACCCCTACCTCAGACTCGAGTAGTGACTCTGGGGGGAGGTCGCGGAGAAGTTGCAGAGGTCATAAGGGGAGAAGAGAAGAGAGCGAGGTGGGGCCACACACTAAGGACTTCCGAGAGTTGCAAGAGGCCATGCTGAAATTGCAGAAGCGGATGGATGGAGAAAGGTTAGAAGGGGAGGAAGGGCATTCCTTTTCAGAAGAGATGATGCACGCAGCGATGCCCCGACATTATAAGGAGTTAGAATTTCAATACCGAGGAACGACGGATCCAGTCGCACACTTGCAGCTGTTTGAAAATGCGAGGATGATGCATAACTATACGGGGGCTGTGGCATGTCGAGCCTTTGTATCCACCCTGAGAGGGATTGCACAGAATTGGTTTTACCAACTCCCGAGTGGTAAAATTACGAGTTATCAGGTGTTGCGAGCTGCCTTCCTGAAGCAGTTCTCCAGCGTTAGGCAGAGCGCGAAGACAGCCCAGTCGCTCTTTACAATGGTGCAGCGACCTGACGAGACGTTGAAATAATATGTTAATAGGTTTACCAATGCTACCTTGGAGGTCCCTACCGCTACGGATGAGATGAAACTGGGGCTTTGCATCAAGGTTTGAGGAGGGAAGACTTGCGGAGGTCGTTGTAAAGAAGGAAGCTAGCACGTACAATGAAGTTATCGCGAGATGCCATAAGTACGTGCAAGTAGAAGAGGAAGAGGAAGAGCACCGACTGCATTTCGGTAGAGAGGTCGTGAGCGCAAGGGAGAGAGCGCCTGAGAGAGAACCGAGGAGGGAGCATAGAAGAGGTATACGCGGACTCTTGGCCTCAAATGCCGGGGTCAGTGCGAGACAGGAACCAAGTATGAAAATCTGGAGGGAGGAGGATTTCACACCACTAGCTATACCACAAGCTAAGGTGTTTGGTGTCATGGAACGCTCAGTACCTGATCTGATACAGTGGCCGGAGGATCGCACGCCCGTCCCAACACATCCAAAAACTATCTCCTTTTGTCGATTCCATAACAATTACGGGCATTTCACGGAAAAATGCAGATATCTCAAGGAGGAGATAGAGAGACTTATAAGGGCAGGGCATCTAAAGGAAGTAATCTACAAGGAAAAGGAGCCGAGTGAGCAGAGGAGGATGTTGCCTGCACCCCCACCAGGAGGCCCACCTCCTGCGCAGGTCGCGAGACAAGGGCGTCAGAGAAACCAAGAGTTCGGAGGGCCCCGAGGAAATAAGGGGAGGATAAATATGATTTCGGGGGGCCCAACTGATGGTGATTCCAATAATGCGCGCAAAAAGCATTTAAAATCAGCTCGCAATAGAACGTGGGAGGTCGCTAGTGTTAGCAGGCAGCCACAGGTGATGGGGCCAATCATATCTTTCGGCCCCAATGAGAGGCGTGGGCTACAGGAAGATCATAATGATGCGCTGGTGATTGAAGCAGAGGTAGCGGGCTATGAAGTTAGCAGGATCTTTGTAGATAATGGGAG
Organism: Phtheirospermum japonicum; assembly: GCA_014905375.1. Taxonomy (NCBI): domain Eukaryota; kingdom Viridiplantae; phylum Streptophyta; class Magnoliopsida; order Lamiales; family Orobanchaceae; genus Phtheirospermum; species Phtheirospermum japonicum. The sequence continues at coordinate 162,471 of BMAC01000618.1, read as the reverse complement.
TTCGGTAAACATTATCTATACAGATTGTCTTGAGCAGATGGAGATAGATAAGAGGGTGCGATCTGTGAATACACCCATATACGCGTTCAATGGGGCACAGGTGAACACGGAGGGCGAGATAACATTACAAGTAGTGTTGGGAAAGGGTACGAGCCAAGTGAAGAAGGACTTGAAGTTTTTGATCATTCGGGGGAGGTCGGCCTACAATGTGATATTGGGGCGACCTGCTCTTAACATGTTTCAGGCTGTAACATCGACCTATCATATGAGCATAAAGTATCCGGTGGGTGACAAAGTAGGGGAGGTCATTGCTGAGCAATAGGTCGCGAGGTCTTGTTACCAAATGGCGGTCAGAAGGGGATTGATGGAGAATAAACGAGAGAGAGATGGTGATCGACCGGAGGGGATACTTAGCGCGAAAAAGGTAAAAGAACAAGAGACCTCTCTCCAGCCGAATGAAGAGTTAATGGAAATCTCCCTAGAGGAGGACCGGCCAGAGTATGTTACGAAGATAGGTACCCTGCTATCTGACGCATTAAAAGATGAGATGGTTAGCTTGCTGAGAGAATTTCGAGATGTATTTGCGTTCGGGAAGAAGGATTTGACTGGGGTATCACCAGAGGTTGCGCAACATCATTTTAATGCGGACCCAGAGGCTAGACCCATAAAATAAAAAAGGAGACATTTCGGGCCCGAGCTCGATAAGATCATTGAGGAGGAGGTGCAGAAGCTGTTAAGAGCTGGACATGTCAGGGAGATTCAATTCCCTGAGTACCTGTCCAATGTTGTGATGGTGCCAAAGCTGGAACAGAAGTGGAGGATGTGCATAGATTTTCGAGATTTGAACAAGGCCTGTCCTAAAGATCATTATCCTTTGCCAAGGATTGATCAATCGGTGGACTCTACCTCTGGATGCGAGCTGTTGAGCATGATGGATGCTTCGCAGGGATACCATCAGACACCTCTTGCTAAAGAGGATCAGCCTAAAGTGAGTTTCGTCACTTCCACCGGTACATATTGTTTTGTATCCATGCCTTTTGGGTTAAAAAATGCGGGGGCGACCTACCAAAGGCTAGTGGATCGTATGTTTAAGGACCTGTTGGGGTCTACCATGGAGGTCTATGTTGATGACATGCTGGTTAAGAGCAGGCGAGCTGAAACGTATGTGGACGACCTGAGGAAGACATTTCTCATATTACGGCAGTATGGGATGAAGCTCAATCCTAAGAAATGTGCGTTCGGTGTGAGATCGGGGAAGTTTTTGGGGTATATGGTAACAGAGCGGGGAATCGAAGTCAATCCTGAGAAGGTGCGAGCTGTTATGGAGATGCCTCATCCCCGCACRGTGCGAGAGGTACAGATATTAACAGGTRGGATGGCAGGTCTTAGTCGATTTATTTCCAGGTCGGCGGAGCGAGGTGTCCCCTTTTTCAGGGCGCTTCGAAAGGGATCTCGGTTTGAATGGACGAAGGAGGCAGCAGATGCCTTTGAAGAGTTGAAAAAGTATCTAGCAGAAATACCGCTGCTGACTAAACCCATGCCGGGAGAAGAGCTAATCTTATATGTGTCGGTAGGGGAGGTTGCCCTGAGTTCGGTGCTGATAAGAGAGGAGGACGGCGTGCAAAAACCCATCTAGTATATTAGCAGGATGTTGCGGGGTGCTGAATTAAAGTACACCGAGCTCGAGAAAGGAGGTTTCGCGCTAGTTACCACAACGAGAAAGTTGCGACCTTATTTTCTGAGCCACAGAGTGAAGGTGCGCACTAACTTGGCTTTGAAACAAGTTTTGGGCAATCCAAGTGTGTCGGGGCGTTTGGTGAAGTGGGCAGTGGAGCTTAGCGAGTATGATGTGGTGTATGAGCCTAGGACCGCTATCAAAACACAAGTATTAGCGGACTTTTTGCAAGATATGACAAAACAGGTCGATGAGGAGATAGAGCTGAAAGCATGGACCTTATACACTGATGGTTCGACCATGGCGTCAGGGGCAGGGCTAGGCGTACTTTTAACCAGCCCGGAAGGAGAGAATTTGGAGTTTGCAATTAAGTTGGGATACAAGGCATCCAATAATGAAGCTGAGTACGAGGCTGTGTTACAGGGGATCAAGATGGAAAGCGAGCTGGGGGCTCGAAGATTGTGGGCGTATACCGACTCCCAAATAGTAGTTCGACAGTTCGATGGTTCTTTTGAAACCAGAGAGGAGTATATGGCAATGTATTTGGGGAAATTACTAGAAGAAGCAGCTCGCTTTGAAGAGTTCACGCTGGAACATTTACCGCGAGCTGAAAATARACGGGCAGATCAGCTCGCCCGAATAGCGGGAGCATTAATGACTTGTGATACTCGGAAGGTCACATTGATGCAGTTGGATGCTAGCAGTATTGAGAGAGGAGTAGAAGTCATGGAAATCGAGGACAAGGACGATTGGCGTGGGCCCATTTGGGATGTTCTGCTCAAAGCACAGGAAGGTGTGGAGAGATTAAACACAAGGGATGCTAGAGTCGCAGCTCGCTTCTGTGTGATGAATGATGAACTATATAAGAGGTCGCGATTCGGACCTCTTCTGAAATGTTTGGCAAAGGAGCGCGGGATAGAGGTGTTAAAAGAGATACATGAGGGGTACTATGGGGATCATGCGAAGGGGAAGGCACTAATGAACATTACATTACGAGCAGGTTTCTTTTGGCCTGGGATGAAGGCTATGGCTGGCGAGCTAGTTCGAACTTGCGAGAAGTGCCAAAAGCATGGTTCGATTATTCATATACCAGCAGAGGAGATAATGGTGATGAGCTCGCCTTGCCCGTTTGCGCAATGGGGGATTGATATTGTAGGTCCCTTTCCAAGAACCCCGAGTAATAAGGAACATTTGGTGGTGGCCATTGATTATTTCACCAAGTGGGTGGAAGCTGAGGCCGTCACGGGAACTACTGAACAGCACATCATGGATTTTCTCTTTGATAATATATTTTGCAGGTTTGGAGTACCGCAGATTTTGGTCTCGGACAACGGGACCCAGTTTAATGGGCGAAAGATGCAGAAGTAGTGCAAGGATATGGGGATGAAGCAACGTTTTGCTTCCGTGGCACACCCGCAGGCTAATGGACAAGTTGAGGTCACTATCCGGATAATTGTGCAGGGACTTAAGTTGCGATTGGCGAAAGCAGGCGGGCTTTGGGAGGACGAGCTCGCGTCTGTCCTCTGGGCCTATCAGACAACTCCCCGAACTTCCATGGGGGAAACACCGTTTAGTTTGGTTTATGGAATGGACGCGGTCATTCCTGCTGAGATAGTGGGGGAATCACAACGACTTTCAGCGTTCGATGTGGAAGAAAATGAGAGGTTAGCTCGCGGAGCTATTGAAACGATTGATGAGATACGAGATGAAGCTGCAGCTCGGGTGGAACGTTATAAACAACGGGTGCAGGCTGCCTTTAATAAACAGGTTAAACACCGTCGGTTTCAGGTCGGTGATTTGGTTTGGAAGAGAGATGATGCCTTGAAGGCGACCAAAAAATTGGAGCCGAACTGGATTGGGCCATTCAAGGTAATAAAAGTGTTACGAGGAGGGGCATACATCCTTGAGACTGCGAGAGGAAAGGTTTTACCACGAAGCTGGAATGTGTGCCATCTGAAGAAATATTATGCATAGATGGAGCGCGGGAGAAGGTAACTCTGGACCGGAGGGCACTTCTCCCGCATGAAGCTCGTTTTAAGGAAAAAGTTGTTATTTGAGGTGGGAGAGGGTAACTCTGGACCGGAGGGCACCTCTCCCGACCTCGGGATTTATGTTAAGTTGTTGTTTGGGGTGAGAGGGTAACTCTGGACCGGAGGGCACCTCTCCCGACCTGGTGATTTGTGTTTGTATGTTTTTGGTGAGAGAGGGTAACTCTGGACCGGAGGGCACCTCTCTCGACCTGGGAATGGATTATGAGTTGTGTTTTTTGTTGTTTTTGGGTGGGAGAGGGTAACTCTGGACCGGAGGGCACCTCTCCCGACCTGGCGACCTTAATGATGTGGTGTTTTTGTAAGTACATATGGTGCGGGAGGAGGTTACTCTGGACTGGAGGGCACTTCTCCCGACCAGGCAAGTTGTTCAGAAATTTGATTAATACAATGAATAAAGTTGTGAGAAATTCTTTATGATTGATTTTTACAAATACCTGTGATAAGGGCAGAGGATAAATCCTGCCAGATTATACTATTAATAATTCCGACGCTTCTATTAGGTCGAGGAATGTTTAATTCTGACGCTCTCATTAGGTCGACGATTATTTATAATCCTTGATATTTTGAATAAGATTATGTTTGCATATAGTTGTGGTGAAAGTACACCCTAATATCTTTCTCATGTTAATAAGTTATTGTGTATTTTGTGATTGAATGACGGTAAGTGCGCTCGTGACGAGCTAATATGATGACGCTCACGGCGAGCTGAAATGATCGTGTGARGAGCTAATATATTTTTTGTTTGATATGAGATACTGTGATTGAATTGATAGTGTTTGCGATAATGATATATTGATGATGTTTGAATGGTAAAGTGTTTGAATACATAAATAGCGAGCTGAGAGATATGAATGAGTTCTAAGCCGTCTTCTCAGGCACAGGTGTAAGAATTGAGGACGCGAGCTCGGGCGTTGTGTTAATGGGGCCGTCAGATTCGGGCACAGGCTCAGGCGCGGGCTCAGGCAGCAGGTCTTCTAGAGGTGTTTGCAGCTCGCCGTGTACTCCCGCGGCCATGGCTGCTCGGCTCTGACAATGTAGCCACCACTTCGCATAGATGGACTGTTTCCAGTCMCCTTTGAAGAAGCTAAAGGGGGCCATTTTGTTGATGATGGCTTCAACGTTCGGAGTATATGAAACGTTTAGCTCGGCCACCTCTCCCTTGACAATCTTTGCAGCCTCAGCAATCCATTCAGCGGCACCACGAGCCATTAAACCGAAGTATATCAATGAGTTTTCATAAGCCTTGATTAGCTCTTGACGATATGCATCGATAAACCTTCGACCGTTTTCACTGAGGAGGAATGTTCTCTGACCCTCGGAAATGCCTTCCTCGCGAGCTGTTTTGAGTAGCTCAGATTGTTTTTGTTGCTGAAGATCGAGCTCCTCAGTCTTTTGTGCGAGCTCCTCGGTCCTTTGTGCGAGCTCCTCAGTCTTTTGCGCGAGCTCTCTAGTCTGTTTGTTTAGCTCGCTGCTCAAGCGTGCCGTCTCATCCTTCAGACTGTTGTTCTGACTGATGGAAACTGCCAGCTTTTCGTCATAAGCTTACACCCTTTGGAGCGCTTTGTCCAGCTACCCCTGTGTTAATGACAGTTGCCTAGTCTGCTGTTCAGCTCGGGTTGTTAGCTCGTCAATGGTTTGCTGCAGATCGGCCCCTGTTGAGCGAGCTATGAACTCCTCCGAGAACTTAGCAAACACGGGTTCCAACTGTTGAAGTGCTTGCTCGCGAAGAAGAGTTTTAACATCTGCGGCTGTATCCAATTTTGCCAGCACTTTGCCCAAATTCGCAGTGCTAGCAGAGGCTGTCGGCAGCCCCTTCTGGAGACGACGCTTTTTTGTTTTTGGAGGGCTGGGGCTTGGACTGCGAGCTTTTGGACCTTGCTCTTTGGGGCTGTTGGAGACGTTTGGCAGAGGTCGCTTGCCCCTTTTATTTCGGAGGACCAGCTGTACCTCCTCCTCTTCATCGTCGATCGGTTCAGGTTTTGGTCGAGGGGCTTTTTCAGTGTTGCTGGAGATGGGGGCGGCGCGAGCTGTGGAAGAAGTAGCTTGTTTCTTCTTTTCTTCGGGTAGAGCAGTTGCGCAGGAGTTGATGAAGGAAACTGAAAAAATAGAGAGATGATGTTATAATTTCATTTTAGCACAATATGAATGAATATAATTGCAAAACCTACAATACCCACCAAATTCACGTTTCGAGATGGCAAGGTCTGGCTCCACTGGGCGGGAATCGATGCCCGCGTAGCGGAACATAGCAGAGCGGTCGGTGATAGGAGCCAGGTCGAAGGGATGTCGGCTGCACTCCATGAGCTGGTCAAAGTATTTCTGGTATAGCAGGGGGTCTCCTTTGAGGTTTGTTGGTTTGATTTGGGGAGGAGTATGATCTTTCAGTTCGGTTATAAAAGGCCAAGCTTCAGTGTTATGAATGAAGAAAAAGTTTCTCTTCCATTCGTGGACTTTATTGGGGGGACTGGTAAGGAATTTAGGTCGCCCTAAGCGGTAGGAGAGATAGAAAGAGTTTTTTTGGTATTTTACTTGGAAACAATAATGAAAGAAATCAGGGTCGGCACGGGTATTGTAATATTTGCAGAGCAAGAGGTACCAGACCAGGTACTTCATGGAATTGGGAGTTAGTTGAAGAAGTGATATGTTATACATGTTAGAAATCTCAACATAGAATGGGTGAGCGGGGAACCTAAATCCTGCTACCAATAATGAATCAAATAATGTAATGTGATTAGGAGGAGGTCGCATGGGGTCGGCATGCGGGCTGTCGGGTAAAACCATTTTGGCAGTGAGGGGAAGGTTGAGGATACGTTTAAATTTTTCCAGCTTTTTTGGGTCAGGAAGTAGCCAATAATTGTGTTTGATTTCTTTGGTTGTTAAGGATGATGAGGGTAGGTCGTCGAAAGAGAGGGATTCATCCACAGTTACGGGATTCTCTCGGAAGTGTGCAGTGGATGTGGGCAGACTCGATTCATGAAAAGGAATGCCCTCTGGGATAAGGGGAACCTCAGGGGTAAGAAGGAGGAGGTCGTCAGAAGGATTGTTGGCTATGGTTTGGGCTCGAAGTTCTTCCCATGAGACATCACCCTCTGGCTCGTCGCGTAGGCCAGAGGAGGGTAATGCTAAGGGATTTGGCCTTTGTTCGATAATGAAGGGGTTTTCAGCGAGATCGGAATCGGGAGAAAGAGATTGGGTTAAGGGGTTATTGTCGGATGTGGCTGATGATTGTTTCATGACAGATATATTCAAGGCGAAATAACACAACAAATAAGCATAACTCAGCAGATGCAGTTGAGATTTAAACATATAATTAAATTTGAAAAAGAATCTGGGGACTTACACATATTGACGAGCTTATAGGTCGCTGGTGAGTGGCGATTTGACGGTGGATCCTTGAGCGATTGTGGTTTGGCGAGCTTTTTTGCAGAGCAACAATGGTGGAAATTTTAGTTGAGATGGAGTAAAATAGTGAATTGGGGAGACGAGACAGTTTTGTATGGGGAGGCGGAAAAGCTGATGTGACAGATAGGAGCGGGACTAATTAGGGTTTGCAAAGGGAATGTTTTGGGCCTTTAATTCTTGGGCCCACTGAACTTATTATATGCCGAGATTTTAAGATTGCGCCGCGTGGCGGGCCGCATTTAATGAAGCGTCAGTGGAATGAGACAGAAAGAAGGAAGGCGTGTTTTGACTTTATGGTTTGGTTATGATTACGGTCTTGCGTTTTTGAGGTCGGCTGGTACAGGGGTTTCCAGGTCGCTTTATGAAAAAGAGGGTTGAGCTCGTAATGATGCATCTCGAGTGCCACCTAAGTTGTTGCACTTGGGGACTTATGATTATTTTTGAGAAGAGAGCTCGATACCTTTCAGGTCGCGTGAACGTGTTGCGACCTGTTATAGCTCGGTTTGAGTAAATTGGGTGATTCTGATGCGAGCTTTAGCGTGATATATTGATGTTTGGTTTGTGTGCTTGTTAATACCTTTGAAATTTTGTGTTTACATGTCCTACCTGATTTCATACCTCAATCAGCTAGAACATGGGGGACTAGCTGATACGGACTAAAATAATCGTACGTGAAATTATATGATAAATGTGACTATTTGTGGAAAGCGACCTCATTTCCTAGGGAGGGTGTACCCCTGGGAGGTGGGCGAGCTGTGATGATCTGAGTGGGCTGTTTGTGAAGAGTAGCGACCTGTAGTAAGGGGATGACTTTTCATATAGGGTCGCGATCTCTTGTAATTTGGGCTGAGTACTTGAGCCCGTTTGTGGATTTAATGTACATGAATTATTATGGGCCTGGTGGGCTGTATGCCCCGGCATAATTGGGATATCTATGGAGAAATTTGTTGTTTATGGGAACTTGCCATGTATGAGGAGTCCTAATTGAGAATCGATTGTGGAATCCTGGTGTGAAGGGAATTCTTATTATGAAAGGTAACCCTAGATATTGGGAATCTTCTCCTAGCCTTATAAAAGAAGCCCCTTGGCTTCTTTCTTAGAGGTTAATACTTATTTAGGCATTTATTATCTGTGTGCATTAATATTATTGAGAGAGAGAAGAAGTGTGTCTTTCGCTTATTAACTTAAGCGTCGGAGGGCCTTAACGGGCTCAAAATCCGGCCCATCCTAGGCGTTGTTTTGCAGGAACGGAGAGGTCGCTTGGAGGGTTGCGGAGATTTTGAAGGTCGCTGTGTCATATCTGGAGTTCGTTTAGGCCACTGATCTCTAATTTTGAGGTTAGTACCCCCTATATTTGGTGGTTCAACTTTTTGAACTTATCAGTCACTAAATTTATCTCAACATCGTTTTGATTGATAATAAACCAAAGTCAACACACAAATATCTAAGCTCGATTAAAATGAAACATGCTCAAGCAAAGTATCTTCGGCACGACTAAATTCCATTTAGAGCCTCGAAGATACTTACGAGGTCCAGAACACAGTCTCTATGAATATAATCGATCACTGTTGTTAAATGTGTTAACTATTTGTGCTGAATTGTCAGATGAAGAGTATTCTAGGGAATTGGTGGCAGAATGTAGTATCACCAAAGCTGAGTTGTCGAGTTGTGGTTCAATGAGGTCTATTTTGGGACAAGGTCAAAATCTTGAAGGGGTATAAATAACAAAAAAATAAATAAAAATTCTATTTTAGATAATTTATTTTGTCCAAGAGAAATCGATTCGTTTTTTTTTCACGATCCCGATCTGTCCAAGAGAAATCGATCTGTATTTTTTTTCCAGATCGAAAAAAAATTGCCGATCTGTTCTTCTGATTAAACCTTTTCAGTTCTGTTATTCTAAAAAACTTCGCCTATATTTTATTCTAAAATTTTTCAGATCTGTTATCTTCTCGATCTAGAAAATCGTTCTGGAGATTTTTTCTTCCTTCCCGATCTGTTCTGCATATTGTAGATTGAGATTTATGGCTTTTTTCAGAGAGTTTTTCGTAGATCTCAAAAATTTTCCAAACCAAATTATCGGTCTGATTGTTGTTTTCATTTTTTTCTGCAGTTACAATAGTTTTGTTCATATTTTCGCTCCCCTACTATTTTTTCAAAATCATGTTTATAGATTATATTAGTTCTATGTTAATCAATTCTGCTTTCGAATCAAAAATCGCATCTTTTTCTATTAAGATCGATAGATTTCATTTTGTTGGGATTATTTACGGATCTGTTTTTTCTCAGATTCGTGATTTTTTATCGCAACCATGGCCTTGCAACAATTCTCTTATGCATCCCAAAAAAAAGAAATAAATCTGAGTTTCAAATCTTTTTCCCTTTTTGGAAATCCACTTCTAAATCTTTGATTTTGTCCAAGACTTTCAAYTCGATTCAGAAGGAGAAAGGACATCACCAAATAATTTGGAAAGGTAGAGAAACCGCAAAATCAGAATCTTTATTTTATTTTTTACTTTGTAATCTATACAAATTTATGGTTTTTTCCCAACAAGGTCAAGAAACCCAAGTGGAAGTGTTTGGGTCATTCGGTGATCTCAAAGTTTATTTTTTTCATTCATCTTCTTTCTTTCTTTTCTCCCTTTTATGATTTCTATATGATTTCTGACTTTTTTGGTTTGTAGGCACTAAGACGTGAGTTTTCGTCCTATTTTAGTTTTTTTTTCTGACTTCAAGTATATTATCCTTTTTTATTTTTTTTAGAATGTATGGGTTTCGTTAATGTTCTCAACATGGTACCTGAAACAAGAGTAATTCCAAGCTTAATACTCTCATGGTTTGACCTACTGACAGTTTGGTCAAAGCCACAGCTTCAGATTCGAAAATCGGCAGCAATTTGAGGTATTTTATTTTTATCTGCAGTTTTTTATATTCATGGATTTAATAAAAACATTCATTTTTTAATCATATGTTATGGATTATTGTATTGACTTAATAATGTCAAACTGTAAAAAGATTTAAAATTTATTGTGTCTTTTATTATATTTTTCTAGGTTGTGTATAATCCTAAGGATAAATTTAATAAGTTGGCAGATGTAGGATAAGAATGTTTAGTTGCTGTGTTTTGGTGTGAATATTAATGTTTTATTGAGAATGACATGGAAAGATCAGATGAGTACCATACTTAGATTCTGACGATATTGTTGCTTTATCATTGTTTTATGTATTTTAATTGTTCTAATTTTAAATGTTTAGTTGCTGTGTTTTGGTGTGAATATTAATGTCTTGGTTGGTTTTTACTATCCGGATGTTATGCTCTTCCTGTGAACTTAAACTTATAATTGATTGATATTTATTTTGATATTTTTTATGTTCTTTTTTTTTAATTAATTGAATGAATCACTTTCTTGATTGAAAAAAATGTTAAATGCGATATTTCTTTAGAACTTAACTTACAGGCAATCAGATTCTTAGACTTTTGATTTATTAAAGCCCAATTTTCGTTTAATTAATTTTCATAAGTTTCTTCCATTTGATAATTTGAATTTACCATGCTGACTACATTATATGTTCATAACATAATGTGTAGGTTGAAGGACATGAAGGAGAAGTGATTTTTGATCACCTACATGCTACCACTTTCCAGCATACACCTCTTGGTAGAGAAATTCTTGGACCTGCTGTAAACATCAGGACGATTGTCAAAGAAGACTTACCAAACTACATATCAACTCACTATACAACTCCTAGAATGGTAGCTTGACCATATTGGGCTTGTTTTATTGGCATGGTTGCTTTGTCTATCTAATGATTATTTTTAATGTTGCTAATTGGCTCTTATGTTATCATCCTGGATTTTATATCAGGTCATTGTTGCCTCTGGTGCTGTTAAGCATGAAGATGTTTTAGAATTTTAAGGTCTATGGTTTTGGAAATAAGTATTCGTTTGTGATATTGTTTTCAATGTTAACCAACACTGAATACCAACATCAACCAGAGTTAAACGAAAATTATGCAGCGGAAATAAAACCTAAGAACACAGCAGATTAAATTTAGGTCACAAGTAAAAATACTTGTGAACTTGGGTGTACAAACCCGAAAACTATATTACTTTCTTGTTCTCGATCAATACAAAAATATGAAGTAATATATGAAAACTAAAGTATCAAAAACATGGTACTAAATACTTGTCGCCTAGATGAAAGATCTCCTCCATTGGTCACGCAACTTCGAAGACCTTAATCTCGAACAGTGGCTCCAAGTAGTCTTCGTGTTCTTTTCCTTGCTGTGCGTAGCCTTGCTTGCGTCTTCTCCAAAAAATTCGTGCTTCGAGAAGTCTGCCCAAGCTTTAGTATTCTCTTGTCTTAAATAGACAATCCTAAAATAGTAAACTTGGTAAACAAGTAAAACAAATTCTAAACATAATATAGGAAACTAAATAAACTCTTGTACATCAAATATGAAACAAATAAAGTCCTAAATCTAGTTCCCTAACTTATTTTGTGTCCAAGAAAGGCAAATAACAAAATAGGAATTATTGCCAAGAATAAATTCCTCAACAATCTCCCCCTTTTACCTTTTTGGACAAAATACTAAGACGCAAAAACAAGTTCAAACAAAAACTACTAACTCCCCCTAAGTTGGAAAACTCCCCCTAAATAAAACACCCAATTTTATTAAAACATCAACCCAACATTACAAACCAACATTGTTCATTTCTACTAAAAACAAAATACAAGGAACTTATTGAATTCGCACCCTCTTCGAACGACGAGGGGATGTCGAAGTTCCTTCACCTCGATCCTCTCGCCTTTTCAACTGCTTTCTCTTCATCTTCTTCAAGGCCTTATTGGGAGAACGGATCCTCTTCCTTCGTTTCTCTCGAGCAAGACTCGCCAAGGCCTCGGCAGGAATAGCATCCTCATCAGCATCATCCTTATCTGCGTCGCCATCATCATCTCCCCCTTTTTGACCAGAAGGCAAAAGGGCCTCCATTATAGAACCACGAAGGGCCTGCATGTGGGACATTTGCGTATCAATCCAAGCAACATGCGCACGAAGAATCTGCGCAAACATGTGGACCATGTTGGGACCAACGTTGGGAACACTGGACCCAACATCATTAGCAACATTGGTCGGAAAGGAGCCTGCCACAGAAGATCAAAAACCCATGCACCCGTAATATGTTGGCCCCTCAAAGCAAACCAGTCAGCCTCTCCAGTAAGTACATCATCAGGATGAAGCGCCAAACCCTGATTCTCAAGCAGGTTGAAGATCAATGAGGGAAAGCACAACGAGGCCGCGGACTTGGTGGTGCTGAACTTTGTGACAATATCAAACACATGCTGCCCGAAACTAAAATTGATTCCCCTCCTGAGCTTATACAGAAACTAGGCCTGAGGCCACGTAACACAAGTGGTGTTCTTGGAGGGAACCCAGTTTTAAATAGCAATCTTGTGTAAAACAGAATAAAGGGAAGAAAGACGAGGACTCAGCAATTGCTCAAACCATGCATGTACCAAACCTTCAGATAAGAATAAGATCACTTCATTCATGTCGTCCACAATTGAATCACCCCGATATGGCTCAGTGCCAAACAACTCATTAATCAAATCAGGGGTAAAACTAAACACTTTGCCACGCATATAAACTTTGCCATAGTTCACAGAGTTTAAATCAATAATAGATGGCAACAAATCGGCAAAGAATTCCACAACAATTTCGCAGACAAAAGGCATGGCAGTCGAGACTGTGGAATACATACCTTTATGCTGAAAGTAAGCAATCAAATTTTACCTCTCAAATAACTCAACTAGGACTCGACGCTCAGTGATCATATGCCGGGTCTGGTATTCATCAAATAACTCCTCGGCCTCGATAGTTAAAAACCTGCCAGAAAATGACACCATATCTTCAAGCTCAACATGTCGAGAGGGACTGCCAGCGGAGGAGTGAGAATGATTGGAGGTGGCAGAAGGAGGCGATACGGGAGCAGGAGAAGTAAAATCAACAGAGTCAGAGGCTAAGGAAGAAGCAGTCTGGCCTTGCGGCGATGTTTGTATGGGGGAACCATCATGGGGACCAACATTGGCCTTCTTCGCTGCCCTTGTTTTCTTCTTATCTTTCTTGAGAGCAGACATGATGTCACAAAGGGGCACATCAAAAGATGAGTCAGGGGAGTACTCAAAAAGATCCGGATCAAACTCGGGTTGATCACTACACACTGGAGATGGAGGAGGAACAGTAGTAGACGTTCTAGATGAACTAGTGACCTCTCCTGAGATAAAATCTAAAATAGTATAAGGGGGGGACGAGTATTCAGTTGCAGTAGAACCTCGGGAAACCTTGACTGATGCTGGGGTAATTTTCTTGTCGGCCAATTTCACAGTCTGCTTCCGGCGAGGCGTCATCTTCTTTTCCAGACTCAGAGCTGAAGCAAACAACGGCACTGACCCCTAAACCAGAGCGGCAGGAACATAATCATCATCATCAGGGTCCGACATCACCGTGACATCCTCCGCGAGGTTCATGTGCTCAATGGGCACATTGCGGCATGACCCTGTTTAGCTCTTCGGTACTGTAGGTGGCACTACGCCGGGAGGAATATTGCACAAACGCCGGGATCTTTTCAGGGTAGGGTTCCCCACTCGTCCAAACATTTCAGCAATAAACATCAAGTTTGGTGGATTGTCAACATCGATTTCGTTGCCGGGCTGCCCTGGAAAAACCTGTGCTTCAGGGGCGGCATCAATCGGCGTAGGAGCCGGCACAACGTCATGAGAATCACGCGGTGGAGAGGGAGGCGGTGATGTTGGGATGGAAGAAGAACCACCACCGATTTCGGTGCGAATGTCCAGGCCTCCAATTTTCACATATGGTGCAGGAACCTTTTCGCTAGAGCGACGGAACTCTGCCGGCAACTCAGGAACAGATGAGGACGAGGATGAGTTCGACATCCTGCAAATTTATCAAAAACACAAGAGCAACAAAAGAGTCGAGATAGTTGGAGAGATGTGAGAGAGCTGGAGAGTTCAATTGCAGAGGCTTAATGGGGAAGTGATCAAACGGTAAAAAGAGTCAGGTATTTAAGCTTCCCAAAAAAATGATCGTTGCCAAGGAGAGAGAAAAATAGAAAATAAAAGGAAAAAGCCCTAATTTTACCTACCAGTGGATTATGGGCCTATAACCTAATTTTCTTTCCTTTCTAAAACAAAACCACTCCCCCTTAATGTAGGATACGTGATCACCCCCCCCCCCCACCCCCCTTCAACCATTATCTCATTAATTTAAAAAAAAATTGCACGACTCTACTACGAAATAGCCGAAGTAGTGAGTTGGGTCAATTGAACCATCAGCATAGTAGAATCAATCTTGTGCAATATGAATTATCACTCTCCAAATCAAGCTCATTATTACCTGTCCATCCGTCCGAGTACAACTCCACTGAAATACTTAGTTAGCTAGATTCAAAACACAATTAAGAGAATTCAAGATAGATAAAAACACAAGCAACAGTTCGCACAGCAAGTAGGCATCTTCCCAAAGTATGAATGTCCTATTGGATGCCTAAAACTCATGACCTAAAAAGGTTAAAATTATTCACATTATGGTTTTAGTGACTTCGATCAGTGTTGATTTTTATTACTGACACCATTATTAACCAACATTGCCTCAGGCGAAGTTAATGGAAACTTACCCCTTAACCCAAGTTAATGACTACGTCAAAATCGCTCAAGAAGGTGGAATTTAAAGATTGGATCAATTTGTATCCAGATTTTCTTCATCTTTTTTAGAGATTTGAAGAGAAATAGCTTATCTTCAGCAATTGCTGTTAACACCTCTTGTTTTTAGACCTGGGAGAAAAACTAGTTTCTGGGGGAAAGCTCCACAATCACCTAATTGAAGAGGTTAGTCTTTTTGTCATCACTTTTATTGCAATACACGACCTTATCGCACTTTTAACCAAACTAAATGCATATGGATTATGTATGAAAAGAAATATAAAAATGCATGCCTATTTTGGGAATACCCCATGAAAATGCACTTGTCACTTTTTGAGTCCAGTTTAGCTAGATGATTTCTATCATTGAGCACACAGCAAATACATCCAAAAACATGAAAATAGCTCAAGTTCGGCTTCTTACCCAACAGTAATTCATAAAGTTTGGCACATGATCCTGGTCTAAAATAAACTCTATTTATTATATGGCATGCAGTATTCATAGCTTCAGCACAACAACGTTTTGCAATGTCATTAGAAAAGAGCATAGTTCTAGTCATCTCAGCTAGAGATCTATTTTTTCGTTCAGCTTATGCCATTTTGTTGGGGAGTGATTGGTGAAGAAAACTCATGACTTATGCCTTTCGAAGTGCAGTATTTTGAAAAGGATGCATTTTTAAACTCTTTTCCATGATCAGTTCTGATCCTACCAATGTTCACATCAAATCTTACACACAACCTCTTTGCAAGCTTTTTGAATACTTCAAAAGTTTCAAATTTTTCTTTTAAAAATCCTACCCAAGTGAAATGAGAAAAATCATCAACAATGACTAATACGTACCTTTTACCTCCAAGGCTCTCGACTTCAAGTGGTCCCATAAGTTCCATATGAAGGAGTTCGAAGCAAGATGATGTAGTGAGACTCTACACGACTTGATGCGGCACCCTGACCTGCTTTCCTTTCTGAAATGCCTCGCACATGGGAATGATCTTGGTGTTGAGATTAGGCGGCCCATTCACAACTTCTTCTTTGGCCAACCCGTCCATCATCTTGTAGTTGACATACCCAAGCTTTTGTTGCCATACCTCAGCATCACTTAATTGAGACATTTTGCAAAAGGCATCACTTTTGATTTCGTAGCAGTTATCTGAAGTCCTTTGACCAGTGAGAATACATTATCCATTCTCCTCATAAACTTCACACTATTCCCGGTTGGATTTGACACTAAAACCTTCGTCGCAAAGTTGACTTATGCTTATCAAATTCTCAGTAAGTCCTTCTACCAGCAACACATTTTCCAGGGTTACAACGTCGGGAACATGGAGAGTTCCTTGACCAACTATTTGGCCATTTGCCCCTCCACCATACTTTACCTTTCCACATCAAAATCTGACAATGTTGGAAAGTAGTTCCTCTAACCCAGTCATATACTTTGAGCATCCACTATCGAAATAACAGGCTCCAGGGACGTGAGATTTCAGGGAGGTATGGATCATATTGCACTTGATGTTATTTTTCTTGACCCACACTTGTTTGAACCTGGTGTTGGTATTGATGTTGGTAACATGGGAACCAACATGGGATTTAGCTGCCACCTTTGTTCTCTGAAAGTGTCTTCTCTCGCCAATAATCTTCCAGCAGAATAGTCGAATGTAACCTGGCTCACCACAATGATGGCACACGAATTGTCTCCTTCTCTTCTTGTGCCGTTTGGTCGATTTTTGTTCTTGGCTTGAGGATTGTGATGGATGATTAGTTTTATATCCAATTCCATGCTTTGAGCTTTCTGGGAAACTCATCTCCAAGATTTCGTCGAGCTTTGCCTTCCCCTTGTTCAGATTTGTGATGGTTCCTTGAACCCTCTTCAGCTTGGTTTTCACCTTTTCTAGCTCAGAATTCTTCTTGGTGAGTGACGATTCCAATTGGACGATTATGTCAAGTTGATCACTCTTTTCCTTGGTTAGTTTGTCAACCTCTTTTATGAGATCCTTGACCTTGAGTACCTGTTTTCCCCAACTAACAAACAGTTTCTTATGCTCAATACTCAACTGCTCGTATTCTTCAAGATAGTCAGTAGTCTCTGCATTCAGGCACACGATGTTGGTTGCAAGGATACCAACATGGACATCATCATCCCACACAACATTAGAAAACAGGGATGGAACCATTTCAGGCGAGTCGGAATCATTGACATCCTCAGTGAAGTTTGTGGCAACCATGCTCTTTTTCCTGAGAGTGTTAGCACACTCGTTCTTGTAGTGTCCCCAACCTTTACATTCATGACATTGAATTTCCCTAAGCGGTTTCGGGGAGCTGGATGCATTAGATATTGATGGTGAGGACTGCGATCTGGGAAGAGTGCGTCCAGTGAACTTTGGTGCAGACACCGGTAGCTTGGTTCTGTGCTTGATCCTCCCATGTTCTTCTTTTTCTTTAGAAAATTATTAAAACGTTGGGTCACAAAGGACAGTTCGTCTTCCTCAAGAGTAGTAGACTCCATCTTTTTCAGAATACCATTCATATCAAACTCCTCATCATCTTCATCAATGTCTGAGTTAGCATCGTAGGAAAGCGCAACATTCTTCTCTTTTAAGTTGAAACCGAGGTGTTCCATCTCATATTGCTTGAGAGATCCAACTAAGGTATTAAACTCTATGTCATCAACGTCTTTGGATTCTTCTATGGCAACCACTTTTACGGTGAATTTCTTTGTGATGGATCTCAGTAGTTTTCCCACAAGATGCGAGTTTGTTATTGATTCACCAAGCTCTCTACACTCGTTTGTAACATCAGAGAGACTCCTTTTCGTCCATTCTCATTGTCTCGAAGGTGGACATCAGCATTGTGAGCCTTGACCTCTTTACGCTCTGGGTCCCTTCACACACCCTTTAGAGTGCGTCCCATGCATCCTTTGCTGAGTGGCAATTCTTGATGACTCTGTAGTAACTTGCATCAACATATCCACACACCCTTTGGAGTGCGTCCCATGCATCCTTTGCTGAGTGGCAATTCTTGATGACTCTGTAGTAACTTGCATCTACAGACAAGGTATTGATGCATTTGGAATTCCAGTTTGAAGCAGTTACTTCGTCAGCATTTAAATCTTCCTCTTTCTTGTTGATGGTATCACCCTCACCATCAGTCATACGTGGCTTTTCCTATCCGATTAGAACGGTACTCCAAGCATGTTCGTCAATGCTCTTTAAGTGCCACCGCAACCTCTGTTTCCAGAGGGAGTAGTTATCCCCATTGAGGATCGGAGGCCTTGGGTTGCCTTGAGCATCCATATCACCTAAACAAATAAGGATCATTACTTAAAGTTTAAGTAACCCGCTCTAGATGCCAATTGTAGAATTTGAAGGTCTATGGTTTTGAAAACAAGTATCACTTTGTGATGTTGTTTTCATTGTTAACCAACACTGAATACCAACATCAACCAGAGTTAAACGAAAATTATGTAGCGGAAATAAAACCTAGAACACAGCAGATTAAATTCAGTTCACAAGTAAAAATACTTGTGAACTTGGGTGTACAAACCCGAAAACTATATTACTTTCTTGTTCTCGATCAATACAAAAATATGAAGTAATATATGAAAACTAAAGTATCAAAAACATGTTACTAAATACTTGTCGCCTAGATGAAAGATCTCCTCCGTTGGTCACGCAACTTCGAAAACCTTAATCTCGAACAGTGGCTCCAAGTAGTTTTCGTGTTCTTTTCCTTGTTGTGTGTCGCCTTGCTTGCGTCTTCTCCAAAAAAATCCGTGCTTCGACAAGTCTGCCAAAGTTTTAGTATTCTCTTGTCTTAAATAGACAATTCTAGAATCCTAAACTTGGTAAACAAGTAAAACAAATCCTAAACATAATTTAGGAAACTAAATAAAGTCTTGTACATCAACTAGGAAACAAATAAAGTCCTAAATCTAGTTCCCTAACTTATTTTGTGCCCAAGAAAGGCAAATATCAAATCTTACACACAACCTCTTTGCAAGTTTTTTGA
Organism: Phtheirospermum japonicum; assembly: GCA_014905375.1. Classification (NCBI taxonomy): domain Eukaryota; kingdom Viridiplantae; phylum Streptophyta; class Magnoliopsida; order Lamiales; family Orobanchaceae; genus Phtheirospermum; species Phtheirospermum japonicum. Next base: position 143,620 of record BMAC01000618.1, on the reverse strand, counting down.
ATGCTTCAAAAGTTTCAGATTTTTCTTTTAAAACTCTACCCAAGTGAAACGAGAAAAATCATCAACAATGACTAATACGTACCTTTTACCACCAAGGCTCTCGACTTCAAGTGGTCCCATAAGGTCCATATGAAGGAGTTCGAAGCAAGATGATGTAGTGAGACTCTGCACGACTTGATGCGGCACCCTGACCTGCTTTCCTTTCTGACATGCCTCGCACACAGGAATGATCTTGGTGTTGAGCTTAGGCAGCCCATTCACAGCTTCTTCTTTGGCCAACCTGTCCATCATCTTGTAGTTGACATGCCCAAGCTTTTGATGCCACACCTCAGCATCACTTAATTGAGACATTTGCAAAAGGCATCACTTTTGATTTGGTAGCAGTTATCTGAAGTCCTTTGACCAGTGAGAATACATTGTCCATTCTCCTCATAGACTTCACACTTTTCACGGTTGGATTTGACCACTAAAACCTCCGTCGCAAAGTTGACTTATGCTTATCAAATTCTCAGTAAGTCCTTCTACCAGCAACACATTTTCCAAGGTTACAACGTCGGGAACATGGAGAGTTCCTTGACCAAACTATTTGGCCATTTGCCCCTCCACCATACTTTACCTTTCCACATCGAAATCTGACAATGTTGGAAAGTAGTTCCTCTGACCCAGTCATATACTTTGAGCATCCACTATCGAAATAACAGGCTCCAGGGACGTGAGATTTCAGGGAGGTATGGATCATATTGCACTTGATGTTATTTTTCTTGACCCACACTTGTTTTGAACCTGGTGTTGGTATTGATGTTGGTAACATGGGAACCAACATGGGATTTAGCTGCCACCTTTGTTCTCTGAAAGTGTCTTCTCTCGCCAATAATCTTCCAGCAGAATAGTCGAATGTAACCTGGCTCACCACAATGATGGCACACGAATTGTCTCCTTCTCTTCTTGTGCCGTTTGGTCGATTTTTGTTCTTGGCTTGAGGATTGTGATGGATGATTAGTTTTATATCCAATTCCATGCTTTGAGCTTTCTGGGAAACTCATCTCCAAGATTTCGTCGAGCTTTGCCTTCCCCTTGTTCAGATTTGTGATGGTTCCTTGAACCCTCTTCAGCTTGGTTTTCACCTTTTCTAGCTCAGAATTCTTCTTGGTGAGTGACGATTCCAATTGGACGATTATGTCAAGTTGATCACTCTTTTCCTTGGTTAGTTTGTCAACCTCTTTTATGAGATCCTTGACCTTGAGTACCTGTTTTCCCCAACTAACAAACAGTTTCTTATGCTCAATACTCAACTGCTCGTATTCTTCAAGATAGTCAGTAGTCTCTGCATTCAGGCACACGATGTTGGTTGCAAGGATACCAACATGGACATCATCATCCCACACAACATTAGAAAACAGGGATGGAACCATTTCAGGCCGAGTCGGAATCATTGACATCCTCAGTGAAGTTTGTGGCAACCATGCTCTTTTTCCTGAGAGTGTTAGCACACTCGTTCTTGTAGTGTCCCCAACCTTTACATTCATGACATTGAATTTCCCTAAGCGTTTCGGGGAGCTGGATGCATTAGATATTGATGGTGAGGACTGCGATCTGGGAAGAGTGCGTCCAGTGAACTTTGGTGCAGACACCGGTAGCTTGGTTTCTGTGCTTGATCCTCCCATGTTCTTCTTTTTCTTTAGAAAATTATTAAAACGTTGGGTCACAAAGGACAGTTCGTCTTCCTCAAGAGTAGTAGACTCCATCTTTTTCAGAATACCATTCATATCAAACTCCTCATCATCTTCATCAATGTCTGAGTTAGCATCGTAGGAAAGCGCAACATTCTTCTCTTTTAAGTTGAAACCGAGGTGTTCCATCTCATATTGCTTGAGAGATCCAACTAAGGTATTAAACTCTATGTCATCAACGTCTTTGGATTCTTCTATGGCAACCACTTTTACGGTGAATTTCTTTGTGATGGATCTCAGTAGTTTTCCCACAAGATGCGAGTTTGTTATTGATTCACCAAGCTCTCTACACTCGTTTTGTAACATCAGAGAGACTCCTTTTCGTCCATTCTCATTGTCTCGAAGGTGGACATCAGCATTGTGAGCCTTGACCTCTTTACGCTCTGGGTCCCTTCACACACCCTTTAGAGTGCGTCCCATGCATCCTTTGCTGAGTGGCAATTCTTGATGACTCTGTAGTAACTTGCATCTACAGACAAGGTATTGATGCATTTGGAATTCCAGTTTGAAGCAGTTACTTCGTCAGCATTTAAATCTTCCTCTTTCTTGTTGATGGTATCACCCTCACCATCAGTCATACGTGGCTTTTCCTATCCGATTAGAACGGTACTCCAAGCATGTTCGTCAATGCTCTTTAAGTGCCACCGCAACCTCTGTTTCCAGAGGGAGTAGTTATCCCCATTGAGGATCGGAGGCCTTGGGTTGCCTTGAGCATCCATATCACCTAAACAAATAAGGATCATTACTTAAAGTTTAAGTAACCCGCTCTAGATGCCAATTGTAGAATTTGAAGGTCTATGGTTTTGAAAACAAGTATCACTTTGTGATGTTGTTTTCATTGTTAACCAACACTGAATACCAACATCAACCAGAGTTAAACGAAAATTATGTAGCGGGAAATAAAACCTAGAACACAGCAGATTAAATTCAGTTCACAAGTAAAAATACTTGTGAACTTGGGTGTACAAACCCGAAAACTATATTACTTTCTTGTTCTCGATCAATACAAAAATATGAAGTAATATATGAAAACTAAAGTATCAAAAACATGTTACTAAATACTTGTCGCCTAGATGAAAGATCTCCTCCGTTGGTCACGCAACTTCGAAAACCTTAATCTCGAACAGTGGCTCCAAGTAGTTTTCGTGTTCTTTTCCTTGTTTGTGTTCGCCTTGCTTGCGTCTTCTCCAAAAAAATCCGTGCTTCGACAAGTCTGCCAAAGTTTTAGTATTCTCTTGTCTTAAATAGACAATCCTAGAATCCTAAAACTTGGTAAACAAGTAAAACAAATCCTAAACATAATTTAGGAAACTAAATAAAGTCTTGTACATCAACTAGGAAACAAATAAAGTCCTAAATCTAGTTCCCTAACTTATTTTGTGCCCAAGAAAGGCAAATAACAAAATAGGAATTATTGCCAAGAATAAATTCCTCAACAATATTGTTGATGAAGTGAAGAATTTATTTACAAAGTTGTCATCCGATCCAACAACAACTTCTAATTTAGTTGTTGTTAGTTTAAAGAGAATAAGTTTTTTATCTTTATTAATTTATTTTTTTAAATTTAGCTAAATTTGTAGTAATTTGTTTTGGGACTTCAGTTTTGTGGCCCTTGATTTACTTGTATTTTTCATTCCCGATCAAAGTTGAAAAAAATCAGAACAAGAGAAGTCTAATGTTATCATGGTTATTTGTGGTAATTTATTTTGGGACTTCAGTTTTCATGGTTATTGTACCTACTTCATTATTTTCTTCTTTGTTGCTCTAATCTTTTAGTTGTCTAATGTAGGTATGCCTCAGTGATATAAACCCCAACTATAAAAAGGGAAAAGTATCAGGAAGGCAATTCCACCCAAAAGGTAATGTGTTACTCCTACATCACGTCACCGCCACCCGAATAAATCACTATGAGGCGGTTTTTTATAGAACCGCCTCGGTTGTTATTATGTGATGCGGTTCATGTCAAGAACCGCCACCCTACGATTTTTTTTTAATTATAAGACGGTTTAGATGACACAAGCGCCACATATATCAATTTTGAGTCGAGCCTAAATTAAACCGCCTTATATGCAAGGCCTCTAATTTGATTTTGTGTACTAGTGTCTATTTGAATTGAAGATTTATTAGTATTTATTTTATCAGTCCATTAAATTAATTCTTATGCACTTTCATCAAGAAATGAAAAATTAGGAGGACACGTTTAACAGCAATTTTCATTGGAAAATCCCACATGCCCGCATGTGACCCCTTATTAGATACCAACATTTAATTTTTAGAGTTAACCGGCATAGGTGGAAATAAAATTAATAATAAAAATAATAATTATAAATATTATTATAATTTTAAAATTTATTAAATAAAAAAGAAAATAATTTGGTTTGGGGAGAATTAAACATCTCATACAATACCCTTAATATAACTTTTGATAGTACATGTGTCATACAAAAAGGGTTTATCAATGACAACACATCAAGAATTAAGTATAAAATTTGGCATTGAAAATAGTTTATAAACATATATAGTTAATAACACATTCAACGAGATATTTCAAATCGATATTGTTCTTGACTGCAGATAAATTTCCCAAACTTGAGAACCTACAAGCTTTTTTGGCATGATCGATATGGAAAAATGTATATGAAATTAAATAAGTTTCCTAAATCTTTGAAATCATATGTACTATTGGCAGATTCTATGGCAACTTTCATGGGAATTAGTATTTTATGAAAATCATTGAGATTGGTTGAGTTTGTCATGTTTTATATTTTGTCACGATTGTTGAAATATATCATTTTTGAACTTTCTCTGCTTCACCCATGTAAAATCTCAATTGTTGGGATTAATTCTCATTTTAATATTGAGTTGCAGACTAGAAATGTTAAAGGATATCTACTATCAAGTACGAGAATACATTATGTTAATCTATTGGGTCTTCTAATTTAGTGTGACTTGAGGATATCTGCTTTCAAGTAAGAGAATTCTAGTAAACTACTTTGATAGTTCTACATCAATTCTTTTGTCGACATGCTTCCAACCAAATAATAACTTTATTTATTTATTTTTATATATTTCCTATGGTGTGATTTTATTTTATAGGTTTATAATCTTATCCGAAGTTTCATCATTCCTAAATGGGTCAATAGCTTTTTGCAAAAGATTTTTTTGAAAAATGTACGAGCCATGATTTGCCGAAGAATGAATTGAATCGATTCTGCATAACTTGTGAAGCATCAATTTTCAGACTTTATGTCAAGAATAGTGGCCACAAAGACCACAAGGTACTTACATACCAAAATGCGGTTTCTATTAGGGAGATTGATATTCACATCCATTGCGATAATATACAGGTATGAAACTTTCTCTAGTATTAATAATGTTTAATTATAAAATGAAGGAACTTGGGTGTACAAACCCGAAAACTATATTACTTTCTTGTTCACGATCAATACAAAAATATGAAGTATTATATGAAAACTAAAATATCAAAAACTTGATACTAAATACTTGTCGCCGTGATGACAAGATCTTCTCCGTTAGTTACGCAACTTCGAAGAACTCGTTAATCTTGAACAATGGATCCAAGTAGTCTTCACGTCCTTCACTTGCTGTGTGTCTTGAGTTGCGTCGTGTTCTTCAACAAAAATTTGTGCGTCTTAAGTGCTTTCAAGATTTAGGATTCTCTTGTCTTAAATAGACAATCCTAGAATCCTAAACTTGGTAAACAAGTAAAACAAATCCTAAACATAATTTAGGAAACTAAATAAAGTCTTGTACATCAACTAGGAAACAAATAAAGTCCTAAATCTAGTTCCCTAACTTATTTTGTGCCCAAGAAAGGCAAATAACAAAATAGGAATTATTGCCAAGAATAAATTCCTCAACAATATTGTTGATGAAGTGAAGAATTTATTTACAAAGTTGTCATCCGATCCAACAACAACTTCTAATTTAGTTGTTGTTAGTTTAAAGAGAATAAGTTTTTTATCTTTATTAATTTATTTTTTTAAATTTAGCTAAATTTGTAGTAATTTGTTTTGGGACTTCAGTTTTGTGGCCCTTGATTTACTTGTATTTTTCATTCCCGATCAAAGTTGAAAAAAATCAGAACAAGAGAAGTCTAATGTTATCATGGTTATTTGTGGTAATTTATTTTGGGACTTCAGTTTTCATGGTTATTGTACCTACTTCATTATTTTCTTCTTTGTTGGCTCTAATCTTTTAGTTGTCTAATGTAGGTATGCCTCAGTGATATAAACCCCAACTATAAAAAGGGGAAAAGTATCAGGAAGGCAATTCCACCCAAAAGGTAATGTGTTACTCCTACATCACGTCACCGCCACCCGAATAAATCACTATGAGGCGGTTTTTTATAGAACCGCCTCGGTTGTTATTATGTGATGCGGTTCATGTCAAGAACCGCCACCCTACGATTTTTTTTAATTATAAGACGGTTTAGATGACACAAGCGCCACATATATCAATTTTGAGTCGAGCCTAAATTAAACCGCCTTATATGCAAGGCCTCTAATTTGATTTTGTGTACTAGTGTCTATTTGAATTGAAGATTTATTAGTATTTATTTTATCAGTCCATTAAATTAATTCTTATGCACTTTCATCAAGAAATGAAAAATTAGGAGGACACGTTTAACAGCAATTTTCATTGGAAAATCCCACATGCCCGCATGTGACCCCTTATTAGATACCAACATTTAATTTTTAGAGTTAACCGGCATAGGTGGAAATAAAATTAATAATAAAAATAATAATTATAAATATTATTATAATTTTAAAATTTATTAAATAAAAAAGAAAATAATTTGGTTTGGGGAGAATTAAACATCTCATACAATACCCTTAATATAACTTTTGATAGTACATGTGTCATACAAAAAGGGTTTATCAATGACAACACATCAAGAATTAAGTATAAAATTTGGCATTGAAAATAGTTTATAAACATATATAGTTAATAACACATTCAACGAGATATTTCAAATCGATATTGTTCTTGACTGCAGATAAATTTCCCAAACTTGAGAACCTACAAGCTTTTTTGGCATGATCGATATGGAAAAATGTATATGAAATTAAATAAGTTTCCTAAATCTTTGAAATCATATGTACTATTGGCAGATTCTATGGCAACTTTCATGGGAATTAGTATTTTATGAAAATCATTGAGATTGGTTGAGTTTGTCATGTTTTATATTTTGTCACGATTGTTGAAATATATCATTTTTGAACTTTCTCTGCTTCACCCATGTAAAATCTCAATTGTTGGGATTAATTCTCATTTTAATATTGAGTTGCAGACTAGAAATGTTAAAGGATATCTACTATCAAGTACGAGAATACATTATGTTAATCTATTGGGTCTTCTAATTTAGTGTGACTTGAGGATATCTGCTTTCAAGTAAGAGAATTCTAGTAAACTACTTTGATAGTTCTACATCAATTCTTTTGTCGACATGCTTCCAACCAAATAATAACTTTATTTATTTATTTTTATATATTTTCCTATGGTGTGATTTTATTTATAGGTTTATAATCTTATCCGAAGTTTCATCATTCCTAAATGGGTCAATAGCTTTTTGCAAAAGATTTTTTTGAAAAATGTACGAGCCATGATTTGCCGAAGAATGAATTGAATCGATTCTGCATAACTTGTGAAGCATCAATTTTCAGACTTTATGTCAAGAATAGTGGTCACAAAGACCACAAGGTACTTACATACCAAAATGCGGTTTCTATTAGGGAGATTGATATTCACATCCATTGCGATAATATACAGGTATGAAACTTTCTCTAGTATTAATAATGTTTAATTATAAAAATGAAGTGAAGATATCACTTATGATTAAATGTCCATACAATTGCATGACTAGATTATATTGTCTTTGCCTCAATTAAACTCTCTATTGCATGATAAAATGAATAATATATACTTGCTTATATTTTAGCAATTAACTCTTCACATGCACAAATAAATCACAACGTGTTAAATAACTGCAGTCGTATAAATGCAATAAGAAGTGGGTTGTGTCTTTAAACCCACTGTCGCGTAATGGCTCTGATTTACACATTGAAAGCGATGGAGCCTGCTATGTATGCAAGAGAAAGCTAATTTATCCGACCATTTTTTATTTTTCTCCATTACATGCAAGGTATATAACTTATTTTTCATTACTCCAGCTATATAATTGTCACCAATAACGTAATAAAATCTCAAGGTGCTAGTCAGATATAAGTGTATATAATTTACATATCATAAACTGGCTAATAGAAAAGTACAACATAATTTTGCACAATAAATGAACAAAAAATCTTAATTAAAAATTTAATTTGGGAACTATATTGTTCAAAATAACTTGATCATGTAATTATATAAAGTATATATATATTTTCCAAAATGATTTCTTAGTTTCAATTTCGTGCAATTTTGCTCGTATAATTGCCAAGTTTGTGCAGCTTGAATAGTTTTTTTCCCAACATTTAACTCTTCCAAAATGCCCTTAAGTATTAAACTGTCGAAAAAAATGAAGAAAATAAAAATGACCAGAATTTCTAATTTCAGTTAAGTCAAACCTGCGAACTCCCAAGAGTTACAAAATTAAAAGTGATATTTTGCCAATACCATACATGAATACTTATATTCATACTGTCGAAATTAAAAGTGATATTTCGCCAATACCATACATGAATAATTATATTAAAGTTTTTGTAATGACAAAGTAACTACGACACACAATTGAGAGACGTGGATCAGCATCGTGAGAAGCCATCAAAGCGCAAGCGAAACAGAAAAGGTGTGCCTCACAGGATGCCGTTTTCCAAATTACGCTTGATGGATATTTATCATTTACCTAATGATGGAATATTTAAAAATTATATAAACGTTGAATATTAATAATAGTTCTTTTTTTAATTTGGGCAATTAATCATATTTGATTGGAATTGTGCAATTTTACCCGAACTATTGACTATGACCGATGGGTTGCTAGCTTCTCCAATATGAAGCAAATATTAACACGCCAAATCACCTATATTTACATATAGATTCATGAAATTTAAATGCTTGGGTGACAAATGTTGTGCCAAAATCAATAAAAGCCCGCCATTTTTTAGTGTAAACAATAATCAAGGCGAAGGCCAAGGCGTATATGATTATACTGAATTTAATAATTTATTGCTAGTCAAAAAATATTGTTGTCAGCAGTGATTTTGGTCCCATAGATTAAGATTAATCTCATAAGTTACAATCTGTTTCAAAAATATTCCTAACAATAAGTATTTGATGTGTATATGATTCCTTCCGTTAAGGTTTTAGCGCAGATAACAAGATTTATATTTATTGTGTCTTAGGCTTGATTAAAAATATGCATTTTGATTAATTGTGAGAACAGTTTTGACTAAAAAACTTAATGCTCCCTAGTAGAAATATCTATTTGAACTCAATATTAACTAATATACATTTATTAGTCCATTAAATTAATCTGTGTGCACTTTCATCAAAAAAAAATGAAAAATTAGGACAATAGTTTTTATTGCTTAGCACATTTTGGACACTTTTAATCGGCAATTGCAATTTTCATTGGAAAGTTGCACATGCCCACACGTGACCCCTTATTTGATATCAACATGCCATTTTGGGAGTTAATCAGCCTATGTGGAAATACTAATACTAATAATAAAATAAAGAAAAAACATTGTTCAACTTTCTCTACTTCACCAATTTCAAATCTCAATTATTGGTCTTAATTCTCCTTCTCATATTGAACAATGGACTAGAAATGTTTAAGGATATTTACTATCAAGTATGAAAATACATGATCTTAATCTGTTGGGTTTTCTAATTTAGTAAACATCTGATTTTAATTATTTCTCAAATGATAAATTTGAAGTTTATTTTTTACTAGATTTGCGGTACAAATTTCGTCGTCTACCTCATAATATATATATCATATTTATGTGTACTTATAATTTTAATTTATCTAGATTGTACGTCTCTTGATTATGAAAATAATAAAATAAATAATCATAAGATAACTGGTAAACTACTTTGATAGTAATACATCAATTTTTTTGTCTACATGCTTTCAACCAAATAATAACTTTATTTTCTTTTTGATATATATTCCTTTGGAGTGATTCCCTTTCATGGGTTTATGATATTATACAAAATCGCATCATTACAAAATAGGTCGATAGCTTTTTGCAAAAGATATTTTTTGAAACACGTGCGAGCCATGGTTTTCCGAAGAATGAATTGAACCGATTCTGCATAACTTGTGAAGCATCAATTTGCAGACATTATATCACAAATAGTGGTCACAGAGACCACATGGTACTCACAATATACCATGATGTCTACCAAAATGCAGTTCCTATTAGTGAGATGGAGATTCACATAGATTTCTTACATGTATGAAGCTTTCTCTAGTAATCAACGTATACAAATTTGATGTTTAATTAGAAAAATGAACTGAAGATATCACTTATGGCAGAATATTCATACTATTGCATGACTAGATTATGTTGTCTTTGCCCCAATTAAAATCTTTATTGCATGATAAGATGAATAATTCTTTACTTATATTTTATACATTACCTTTGCTCATGCACAAATAAATCATAAAGTGTTACATAATTGTAGTCATAAAAATGTAATAAGAGGTGGGTTGTGTCTTTAAAACCGCTCCCGTATAATGGATCTGATTTAGACATTGAAAGCGATGGAGCCTGCTATGTATGGAATAGAAAGTTAACTGGTCCAGACCGCTTTTGATTTTTCTCCATTACATGCAAGGTATATAACCTAGTTTTCATTTCCCTTGCTAGATAATTGTGACCTACAAAGTAATAGACTTTCAAGGCACTGGTTAGATAAAAGTGTACATAATTTACTTATCATAAACTGGATCATCAAAAAGTAAAACGTAATTTTGAAAAATAAATGAACAAAAGAAAAACTTAACTGCACAATTGATTTGAGAACTATATTATTCAAAAGGTTTTTGTCATGTAATTATATAATGTATATATATTTTCAATATTGATTTTTTAAGTTTCAATTTCGTGCAATTTCGCTTGTATAATTGTCAAGTTTGTGCAGTTTTGGTCTGAAATAAAATTTTCCAATATTTCACTTTTCCAAAATGACCTTAAGTATTAAACTACCAAAGAAATGAGAAAATAAAAGAACCAAAATTTCTATTTTCAATAAGGTCAAACCTACAAACTCCCGAGATATACGAAATTAAAAGTGAAATTTCGCCAGTATCATACGTGCATGCATATGGTAATTTAATGATATTGATGAACTTAATATCACTGTATCTTAAAATAATCTATGTTTTTATAATGATAACATAACTAAGATACACAATATAATTATATTCATAAGAATAGTATATGGTAGAAACAGTATATTTTTGGTTAATGAAGTATAATTTGTCTTAATAATTTCCATTTCCCTTCTAACTAAATATGTATACACATGTTGTATTATTTGGAACGTGCACAATCCAGATTCCTGAACAACTAGATGTTGGGACATCTCGATTGAGATACGTGGCTCAACATCGTGAGAACCCCTTAAAGCATGAGCGAAACAGAAAAAGTGTGCCTCATATGTCGCCCTTTTCCTAATTACACTTGATGGAGATTTATCATTTCTTTAATGATGGAATCTTTGAAAACTATATCACTATGGGATTTTATTAATAGTTTCTTTTTTTATTTTTCATGATAGTACTCCCAAATGTCATATTTGTGTTTTGGTTGATTTTTTAAAATTTGGCAATTATACCTATTTCGATTGGAATTGTGTGGTTTTACCTGAACTACGGACTTTAACCGATGGTGCTGCTAACTTGTCTATTTTAGAGAAAATATTAACACGTCAAATTACTAATATTTACATATAAATTTATAAAATTTAAATGCTTTGGTGACAAATTTTGTTCCCAAATAACCAAAATTCTTACTTTTTTTAGTGTAAGCATTATTCAAGGCAAAGGCCAAGGTGCACATGATTATAGAGAATTTCATAATTTATTGCTAGTCATAAAATATTGTTCTCGGCATGTGGTTTTTGTCCCATGGATTGAGAATAGTCTCATAAGATACAATATGTTGCAAAAATATTCCTAATAATAACTATTTCATGTGTATATGATTTATTCCATTAAGGTTTTAGCGCAGGTGACAAGATTTATATTATTATTATTATTATTATTATTATTATTATTATTATTTCTTAGGCCTAGTAACTGTGATAGAAATGTGCATTTTAGATTCATTGTGAGATCGGTAGGAACAAAAACGTAGATCTTCCAATCTTGTGGGATCAAAATCAATGTATTTCTATTCATATGTTTAAGGAGTAGGTCTTGGGTGAGACCGGTCTCATAGAATGAGACCACATTTTACCATTTTGTAAGGTGACCCATACCCAGGAAACAACCCAAACCCAGACCCAACAATCCAAAACTGGACCCAACCCCCTTCAATTTTTCAAATTTGTCAGAAAAATAGTAAAAAAAATCAGAAAAATCTGAAAATTTGCAGGTTGATGCGCAACAATAAGACGAACAATCGTACAACCCGAAATTGCAAAATGATGAAAAACGAATATTCGGTGAATTTTTTCAATTTCCGAATTAGCCGAAAAAATAGTAAAAAAAAACGAAAAAATCTGAAAATTTGCAGGTTGATGCGTAACAATAAGATGAACAATCGTACAACCCAGAATTGCAATACGATGAACAACGAATATTTGGTGAATTTTTTAATTTTTCAAACTAGCCGGAAAAATAGTAAAAAAAATCGAAAAAATTTGAAAATTTGCAGGTTGATGCCCAACAATAAGACGAACAATCGTACATCCCAAAATAGCAATACGATGAACAACGAATATTTGATGAATTTTTTCAATTTTTCTGGAATATTTGGTAATTTTTTTCAATTTTCAAATTAGCCGAAAAAATAGTTAAAAAAGTCGAAAAAATCTGAAAATTTGCAGGTTGATGCGCAACAATAAGACGAACAATCGTACAACCCAGAATTGAAATACGATGAACAACGAATATTTGGTGAATTTTTTAATTTTTCAAACTAGCCGAAAAAATAGAAAAAAAAATCGAAAAAATNAATTTTTCTGGAATATTTGGTAATTTTTTTCAATTTTCAAATTAGCCGAAAAAATAGTTAAAAAAGTCGAAAAAATCTGAAAATTTGCAGGTTGATGCGCAACAATAAGACGAACAATCGTACAACCCAGAATTGAAATACGATGAACAACGAATATTTGGTGAATTTTTTAATTTTTCAAACTAGCCGAAAAAATAGAAAAAAAAATCGAAAAAATCTTAAAATTTGCAGGTTGATGCCCAAAAATAAGATGAATAATTTTACATCCCATAATAGCAATACGATGAACAACGAATATTTGGTGAATGTTTTCAATTTTTCTGGAATATTTGGTAAATTTTTTCAATTTTTAAATTAGCTGAAAAAATAGTAAAAAAAATCAAAAAAATTTGAAAATTTGCAGGTTGATGCGCAACAATAAGAAGAACAATCGTACAACCCAGAATTGAAATTCGACGAACAACGAATATTTGGTGAATTTTTCAATTTTTCAAATTAGACGGAAAAATCTGAAAATTTGCAGGTTGATGACCAACAATAATACGAACAATCGTATTTCCCTGAATAGCAATACGATGAACAACGAATATTTTGTGAATTTTTTTAATTTCTCTGGAATATTTGGTGAATTTTTTTAATTTTTCAAACTAGTCGGAAAATAGTAAAAAAGATCGGAAAATTTTAAAAATTTGCAGGTTGATGCGCAACAATAAAACGAATAATTGTGTAACCCAGAATTGCAATGCGATGAACAACGGATATTTGGTGATTTTTTTTTAATTTTTCTGGGATATTTGGTGGATTTTTTCAATTTTTTAAATTGGCTTGAAAAATAGTAAAAAAAAATCAGAAAAATTTAAAAGTTTGCAGGTTGATGCGCAATAATAAGACGAATAATCTTATAGCCCATAATTACAATACGATAAACAATGGATATTTGGTGAATTTTTTCAATTTTTCTTGAATATTTGGTGAATTTCTTCAAATTTTCAAATTGGCCGGAAAAATAGTAAAGAAAATCGAAAAAATGTGAAAACTTGCAGATTGATGCGAAATAATAAGAGGAACAATTATATAGCCCAGAATTGCAATATGATGAACAACGAATGTTTTGTGAAATAATAAAAAACTTGTGATATTTTAACAATCTTTTGTGAACTTTAACAATGTTTTGTGATACTTTAACAATGTTTTGTGATACTCAAATAACTTGAGTTAAAAATATTACTTAACTATGTTTTATTTTAATAATGTGTATAAAAAACTTGTGATACTTTAACAATCTTTTGT